>JAFMSR010001795.1:0-24995 GCA_022818135.1 Saxidomus purpurata
TCTACCAAGATGGTTCAAATTATGACCTCCGGGTCAAAATTGACTCTGCCTGGGGGTAACTTGGTTTTACATAGGCTTATATAGGAAAAATTTTAAAAATCTTCTTCTCTGAAATCACAAGGTCTAGAGATTAGATATTTGGCATGTAGAAATGCCTAGTGGAACTCTACTAAGATTGTTAAAATCATGAACCCCTGGTCAATATTAACCCTCGACTGTAATAACCTATAGAAGCATATCCTTATATAGGTTACACCACACTTCTTTTACACCTCCACAACACACCTCGTTTACACCTCCACACCACACCTCTTTATTTGCCTATATATATATACATGTATATATATACGTGAAACACTCCTCCCAACTTTATGAAAGTGACCACGTAGCTCTCTCAGCCATAACACCTGAATTTTCTGGTTTCCAGCCCAACAGTGACAATTCCATATAATATGGAAACAGTACACAGCGAGAGCCTTACACCATATTGACCGTAGTTCATAGGTATTAGACAAGTTTGTCTACTACAAACTATATGAGCAAGTTTACTCAAAATTCCTTATAATTTGTTCCATATGACATGGAATTTGCAGAATACACAAGGTTCCCAAAAGAACATGGAACTTCATGAGTAGTTTCTCCAATTTACATGGAAATCAATCTACTCCGTCAATCCTAGATCCGGATTATGTTTTCATGCCATATAACGGGTTGACCTTGAAAGTTGTTATAATCATGATTCCCTAATAACCTAAAAATATCCCTGGATGACCAATTTACAGAGACAATTCATAAATCCGGATCAGTTACAGTGCTGGTTAGCTGCTCAAAATTTATAGAGGCGCCGTCCATTGTCCACAGTCGTTTGCAGCAACTGCTCAACTTGCACACCCCGTCTGGCGGCGACCATTACAGTCACATCCCCAATATATGTCGGAGTGTTCCAACCAGGTATTTTGTTTCCAGTTGCCACTGGGGACATATAGGGGGAGTCCGTCTCAATTAGCAGACGGTCCATAGGGATAGCCCGTAGAGCAGCCAACTGTTCTGGACTGAAACTGGACACTCGGGCAGTGAACCCAAAATAGCAGTCAGGGAAGGCTACAGTCCAATCAGCAACAACCTGGTAATTCCCACTAAAACAATGGAGATGTATGGGCTGCTTTTTTGCGCAGTACTCTTTGACTATCTCCAGAGCCTTCTTGAAGATAGTGCTGTCAGTAGAGGTATTCCCCCGTAAGTGAAGAACCAACACTCTACTGACACAGGCATACTGGAGAATATGTCTAAACACCTCTTCCTGCTTATCCCAGGTTCTCGCATGCTCGGACCAATCCAACCCTATTTCTCCCAAACCAACCGTCATTGGCAGACTCAGAAGTCTTTGAAGTTCACCGAAGTGTTCCTCGCAGAACTCTAGAGCATGCCTGGGATGGTATCCTACTGCAACTCTAACCCGGTCACGAGCAGGAATTTCGTTGGGGAAGGACTGTGGGTCACAGTAGACCGCAACCAAACCCACCAAAGTCACTGGGAATGCTGGAAGCACAGACTGCTCATGTTCCAAAACCTCCGGTAAGAGGTCCAGACCCATAACTGTGCATGTGACATTAGAAAGCTTATTTTTGAGCTTTTTTCCAGTTCTGTCAAGGTGGAAATGGCTGTCGAACGCCTCTAAATGATTTTGGTTGTCATCCACCACTACCACAGGAGTTGGAACACCCAACTGAGCCTCTCCAGAACATGACACCGGGGTCATAGTTTCTGGTTCAGCACCAGCTGGAGTAACCACAACCTGTCTGGTTTCCCCAGAAGCCTCCGCCGCTCCCATAGGGTTCCATTGAAGTCCACTCCTGCACCAATCAGTGTAAACCTCTAGGTTTTCCTCGGTCAAATAGGACACTAGTGCTAGAAGGGGCCTCCAATGTATCAGGGCCGCTACTGAATTAAGAGGAGTCAAATGAAATTCCCTAGGTATGGGTGCCTGCAGAGAGCCCTCATAGCGGTCTGAGTACCCTCAGAGATTGGCGACTGATAGGGCACCAGGCGGTTATGATTGACATAACCCTGGAGATCCCATAATGACGGGGCCCCAGAAGCATGGTAGCAAGTCTCTCGAGGCCTCCCACACGGGCTGCTTGAAAATCAGGATCATTAAGCCTGTCGGAAGTTTCCATATCATGGAAAATGCCCGGAAGATGATACATGAACGCATGTTTGCGTAGTGTTCTTAAAGAAGAACCACAAGCCGGGCAAATACTTTGACCGTGTCTTACTCTCTGACTGGCTCTCCCCCTCTCGAGAACTGTGGATCGGGGGTTACTAGCCATAGTGGTGTTCAACCCCAAAGTGCAACCTGCAGCATTATCCAGAGTCACTATGAATTGAGTCTTCTCTCTTACCTGCTTGGGTCTAATACCAGTGTCAGATAGAGCCTCTGTAGTGACTGAAGCGGAACGCTTCTTAGCACGCCTTTTCCTTCTGGATAGTGCCCGCTTAGAAACGTTACACTCTCCACCGTTAGACTGTTCCATTTCTGGAACGCGTCTTTCCTTAACTTGAGACTGTTCCATTTCTGGAACTACTAAGGAGTGAACAGATAACCCTTCCTCTGACAGTTCCCGCTGAACTGGAACAGGATCAGAGTCATTAGAGTCTTTATGCATGAATGGCGGTTCCTCACAGTCCATATTAACTGGACATGGTGAGGTGGCTGTAGGCACGGAGGTGGAACCCGTCTGGAATTCAGGCCGATAGTCCTTGGAGATGTGACCCTGACCATGATACTCCTGATACGGGGTGACCTTTCTTTTAAAAGTACGACCAGATGGCGACGGCAGAGTTTTATTGATTGTCGCGTCGTCAAAGAACGAGCTCAAGTGAGCCCGGGTCGTCCTAATCCACCCGTGAACATTGCGGGAAAAAGCTATCTTCCCCTGTGCCTCAACCATCTGTAGGAACTTATCGGGGTCAGTCTTATTGCTAAACCTCTGAATGGAGTCTATCAGATTAAAGGAGCTAAGCAGAACCCCCCGCCTAGTTTTCTCTTTAATAAACTTGAGAATCTCATCATAAGTTCCCGGCCATTCATTAGATGACATACTCTGAAAAGGAATAACTCTCTAGTTTGATTTCTTGCATAAAGGGCAGAAATATTTGCCAATATCCATAGCGTCCCGCGGAGACACATTAACACAGGCTCCATGATACCACTCCTCGCACTCGTCACATTGTATCATGAATTCCCCTGAAAATGAACCTCTACACAGGCAATACTGGACATCCTGTTTCCCTTCCGCTGGAAGTGGAAGGGCCTTGGCAAGCAACTGAAAATTATCCTTATATTTTCTAAGCCAATTTGGCAATTCTCGTGACCTGCATGGGGTTAATTTGTCATGGTTCGCCACAAATACAGAGCTTCGAAGTTTTACCCTATAAAGAAACGCAGTCAATTTTGCTTCTACAATTCCCGGACCCTTCCAAGGTGGAGCAAGCTTTCTACACTTGCCCTTCTCAGAAGCTGTATCAAGAATGTAGACCAAATCTCCTGGTTTGTAAGACCTAGCATTTACACGTAAATCAAAGTCTCTCTTCATTCTACTCTGTGTAGTCTTGAGAGTTTTACGAGCATTATCATGAGCCATTTTTATAGAGTTTTCTAGTTCTAAAAGGTATTCGTCACTCTGCATTGGTTTGGGGGTGACCAAAGGAAACATGAGATCAGCCGGATGATTAACCTCTCTCCCCAACATTAGTTTGTTAGGGGTGAAGCCTGTACTCCTATTGACACATGACCTCATTGCACTAGCGATCTGAGCTAGGTACCTGTCCCATTGGTTTTGATTTTTGCCAATGTAACAACGTACCGCGTCCATGAGAGTGCGATTGAATCGTTCCACTTGGCCATTTCCAGAAGCCCTATAAGGTGTAGTTCTTGCCTTATGAATGTGAAGGAGTCCACAATTTTTTCTGAACAGTATACTCTCAAAATTTCTGCCTTGGTCAGTAAAAATTTCAAAGGGATAGCCAAATCTTGAGAAAAATTCACCAATAGCTGCATGTGCCGTTACTTCTGCAGTCTGGGAAGGCAAAGGAATGCACTCAACCCACTTGGTGAATTGATCAACCATCATTAAAATGTATTCATTTCCGTTTTTAGTTTTCGGCAAAGGACCAAGGAAATCTAAATGAACCCGTTCCATTGGGTAACTAGCATGGAAATTAGTCATGGGAATTCTCGCATGCTTGTTAGGTTTTTTGTTCTGTTTACAAATGGCACAGCTGTCTATATACTGTTCGATATCACTTCCCATTCTAGGCCAATAATACTTGCACCTTAGTTTAGCTTTGGTTCGAACAATGCCCTGGTGTCCCGAAGACGGTATACTATGATGTAACTCTATGACATGTTCAATCAGAGAGTTGGGGATTACCAACACTCTATCATGGTCCGATTTGTTTTCCCTCCACAATATACCATTATCCAGGAAAAACATCTCCCGGCAATTCCATAATTTCTTGGTTATGGGATCAGCCAAGAAAAGCTCCCCCTATGAGGGCACCACACCATGGTCCAACCAGGCTATCAGTATTTTCAAACGTTTGTCCTGAGCCTGGGCTTCTTTAATGTCCTTAACATCATGTCCCCAAACCGACTCGACCCGACCCGGTGCCTTAGCATCCGATAGACCTGGCCTAGTTTGTATTATGCATACAACTGGATCTGAGCCAGCCAGAATATCAAAATGCGAATGCACGAGATCTTCAGAGGAGTCTGTGATTGGACTAGTATCCTGGTTCCATATACTGGAACTGTTTAATATGTTTTCTGGTGTATTTCCAAAATTGTTGGAATTACAGGATTCCAGCCCCACCTGAGATACTATTCCAGTCGAACTGGAAACGGCTCCAGATGGGCCGGACTCATGATTATCACACCAATTTAGTGCACATGAACCTGACGTGGTATTGCCGCGAGAAGTGAAGGCTTTCCAAGAAGCTAATGCAATTACATCATCAACTTCTGTGGCGAATTCGGCCCAATTTTTATGGGCTCTTTGACAATATGGACAACCTCCACACGGCAAAGTTGTTAAATCATACCCCAATTTATAATTCGAGCAGTAGCTTTCTTCTGGTATTCTAGAAAGGGCATCAGCATTCCCATGTTTTTGACCTTTGCGATGCTGAATCTTTAAATTGTATTGGCTCAATTCCTCCATCCATCGGGCTAATTGACCTTGGGGTTGTTTGAAATTTAGTAACCATGTAAGACTGCTATGGTCAGTTCTTACAATAAATGAATTTCCCAGGAGGTAATGGCGGAATTGCCTAGTAAATCTGACTACTGCTAGTAATTCTTTTCTGGTGGTACAGTATTTCCTCTGCTCTGAAGTGAGAGAAAAACTACCATACGCTATGACTCTTTCACAACCCTCTTGGATCTGAATGAGCTCACAACCCAAAGCCAAATCACTAGCATCACAGTCCAGAATAAATTGATCTGTTTTATTAGGTAATGCCAGAATAGGTGGGGATATTAATTTCCTCTTGATAAGATCAAAGGCTTTCTGCTCTTTTCCCCCCCACTCAAATTTTTTGTTTACAGTTAAGTCATATAATGGAGCTGCTAGTTCAGCATAATCTTGAATGAAAGACCTATGATAATTGGCCAACCCAAGGAATTTCTGAACTTCATTCTTATTCCCTGGTTCAGGCCAATTTTTAACCACTGTGATGTGTTCATCACTCATTTCAAGAAAACAAAAATAATATCAAACAGGGAATGCCACGTACCAAAAACGCAGCCTCCCCAAGACCATTTTTGCTAACCAGCCTGCCCAAAAATTCCACTTTTTTCTGGAAGAAACTACATTTCTTTGGCTTTAGTTTAAGTTGGTGTTTTTGTAAACGTTCAAACACCCTTTTGAGGTTTAACAGGTGATTATGGAAATCCTTGCCCTAACGAGAATGTCGTCAAGGAAAGCAAGAACTATATTCCAATTTAACCCGTGTAAAATCAGGTTCATGACTCTGGCAAATGTAGCGGGCGCATTGCAAAGTCCAAAGGCCATTCTTATATGTTCATATAGGCCATACTTTGTAGTAAAGGCAGTTTTCTTGCGATCTTCCTCCGCTATCTTAATTTGCCAGTAAGCACTGTTGGCATCCAGTTTTGAAAACCACTCAGTCCCTTCAAGGGTGTCAAGACACTCTTCCACATTTGGAAGTGTGAACACATCCTTGACCGTTACATTGTTAAGAGCACGATAGTCTATGCACCAGCGCACAGAACCATCTCTTTTTCTTATCAACACTGGTGCCGAAGCCCATTCTGACATGGATGGCTGAATAACCCCTGCGCGGACCATTTTCTGTAAATGTCCTTCTTCTTCAGAGACGAAACATACAGGAGTTCTGCGCATTTTTTGTTTTATGGGTTTAGCATCCCCCGTGTCGATACGGTGCTCAATGTCTGAAAACTGGCCAAGGTCAAATTCCGTTTTTGCAAAAACGTCTTGATACTGAATGATTAGCCTTCCAAACTGCAACGCCTGTTCTGGGGATAACTTTTTAATGGACTTTTCATACATATCCACAAGATGGACTGGAACATCCAAATAGTCCTCCCCAGTCACAGTGACTTTATTTACACACATGGCTCCCGTTGAATCTGGAACTGGTGTTATGTCAAAAGTTTCATGTGCCAACCCAATATGTGTATCTTTCTTCAGGGTAATGTACTTATCCGTCACGTTCAGTACACAAACTAATGGATTAGAGTTTGCTTTATGAACTGTCCTTGGGATCAGTACTTTTAACCCTATGGTTGGCTCTACCATGTAATCAGGCATCTTGTCCCCTAATCTACACTGAATATGGGTGGTAGAGTTTGGTTGTATTACCGCTTTTTTACTAACAGTAACCTTAGCTATTTTAACCTTAGGATCAGAGGATTTGCCAAGTGTAAGAGGAATCTTGTCCCGGTTAACCATAATACAAGGTGTCCCTCGGTTTTTCTTTGGAATTTGAATTGTTACACCATGGCGATCCATAAAATCTAATCCTAAAAGCATAGTGTCCTGAATAGGGGCTACATACAAATTCTGTTTGTATGTTCTTTTCCCCAAGGTAACCTTTACAGGACCTACAATACAACCAGACATTGACAGATCTCTACCAGCAGTATGCATTTTGACCTTTTTTTAAGATAGGGGGCTTTACTTTTAGTTGTTCATAAAACTTATCTGAAATTAATGAAACTTGGGCAGCAGTATCAACAACAGCGGATACTGCCTCACCGTTGACTGTAGCTTCAATTCTTAGCATGGAGAAAGATCTCAGTTGGCATATGTTTATGCTTTCCTCCACATTACCATCAGACAAATCTTCGCCGGCCCTACCAGAGGACAATGAATCACCCAAATTTAATTTATGACATTGTGATTCCATTTCTGGAATAGAGGATGGCTCAGGTATAAACCTTGAAGGGGTTTGTTCCGTTACAGAGGGAGAATTATCCAAATTATCTGGAAGCAACCCCTCTCTGCTCTGAACTTCATCCCTACTCTCTATCGCGAGGCCGGTAGACACTTGGGTCAAGCCTAGGCCTCGCTTGCTGACCCAGAGTCGTTTAACGACGACTCATCCTGATCATCATCCTCTGCCATTTGGGCTATGGTCTTTTTATTGAGCTTGGGACATTTAGCCTTAAGGTGCCCTTCTTGGCCACAGTAAAAGCAAGGACCCATCACACGATTAGGTGATCTAGATCGGACATTCCATTGGCCCATACT
The DNA here is from genome assembly GCA_022818135.1 of Saxidomus purpurata. Taxonomy (NCBI): domain Eukaryota; kingdom Metazoa; phylum Mollusca; class Bivalvia; order Venerida; family Veneridae; genus Saxidomus; species Saxidomus purpurata. The sequence goes on from JAFMSR010001795.1 coordinate 7,797, forward strand.
CGTGGTGAGCTTGGCCACTGTGTCCGCTAGTAGCTTAACTTGGTCCTCCAGAGACTGGAAGCGATTGTCCATCACCTTTGCTTGGTCCCTAGAGTCCCTGCTTGTACTCTTTTTGAAGGCTCTCGGTGACTTTGGCGGGAATACCTTGGATGCATTTTCTCGTGCTCTGGGTTTTGGGCGTCCAACAGCTTGGACGTAAAACTCCATGTCTCCTTCACCTTCCTCTGAAGATCCCTCGGAGACGCCCGAGTGCACCATTTTTATCTCTTTAGTATATCTGTCCCTGGATGTGACTTTTTTCTTTTCAGGCCCAAACATCATAGCCTTGTTGTGCTGATACCAGCGAACCCTGTCAATGGCTATTTCAATTGTATTGGGCCTTTGATTTGCCACAAAAGCACCGGCCTCTTTGTCTTCTAACCCTTGACAGAAACGGACTACTGCCAACCGTATCATATTATTTTCGGGTAAATCTCTATATGCCTTGTAAGCTAGATCAACTACTCTCTCTCCCCACTCACTGAGAGTTTCGCCGATCTTTTGTGTGGAGCTTTGAAATTCCATGATCAAGGTCTCTGTTACGTCTCTGTAATCAAACCTTGTACGGAACTTGCTGACCAAATCTAGATAGGGTATGTCTGGCGTTATTTCCACAATGTGAGAATAAAAATCACTGGCTTTACCATGAAGGCACCAGCACAGACGATTTTTCTTTTCCCCATTGTTCCACCCATTATCTTCAGCATACGAAGAAAACTTGGTAAAAAATGAGCGCCATTTCCCTGTACCATCATAGGTTAGAGTTTTTGGGACATTAAAAGGGCGGTCCCTTCGCCTAGCGTCTCCATTTCTGTTTTCTTCGTTACCCCCATCCCTGTCATTACCACTATCAGAACTCTCTTGATTACGATCAGGGCGCCGCCGGCGTGGTCTAGGATTGTTAAGTTGGTGACTGCCGATCTCTTTTCTCCCATTTTTGGGATTAGAATGATCAGGTCTACCGTGAGGCAACCCCATGCCTGGCGTAGAGCCCTGTGTACATTTGATGGGACTCCGGTTTACTGGAGTATTCTGATACTTATTGTTATCTTTGGGTGGTATTGGACAAGGTTGTTGTTCCAGTTTAACTGGAACCTTTTCGGGGTAGCTTGCTTGCCTAGGATTTCCCTCACAGCGGTATGGTTCCCGATATTCTGGAACGTAATCATACGCATATCGCTCATATCTATGGTCGTGTATAGGATTAAACTGATACGGCGACCCATAGGTCTCTGGCGGAAATTCGTGTTCCCTCTTGATGTGACCATATGGATAATGAGGGTGCATGCTTGGCTGAAGCTCAGGATACCTAGGATGGTAAGGCATCCTATAGCCTACTTCCTGTTGTTCCCAGTATGGCCTAGCAGTTGGAGGATGGCCGTACTGCAGTTCTTGGTGAGCAGGAACGTTGTTATAGGCATAATGTTCTCTAGTAGCAAAGGGTTCCATGACTGGAACAAAATTGCTATTAAGAGCATAATTGGCACCGTGTTGCGACATTAAAACATCTTGTTCCATTCTTGGAACAGAGTTACGGTAAATGCCTTGTTCCATTGCTGGAATCGGTGCAACAGGGTATAGAGATTTTGCAGTATTCATTTCCATTGCTGGAACTGAATAACTGTACCCGACGGGTTGGTTTAATGGGTTCTGCATACCATGGTTTTGTGAGTGTACATAATTCGGTTCCATTGCTGGAACTGGATGGTTGTACCCGACTGGTGGTTCCATTCCTGGAAACGCGCTAGTGTACATAGCAGATGATTCCATTGCTGGAACTTGCTTGTCACTATGTTGCGGCCTTACAGTATTCTGTCCCATTGCTGGAATAGAAGTACTGTACATAGCCTGATGCTCCGTTACAGGGACCGGAGACCTGTATCTTTGCGCAATAGCCCCTGGATATGGTTGTCCCATAGCTGGAACACCCGGCGATATATGCCTCGGTTCCATTCCTGGAACAGGCGATCTCGGAAAAACAGGTGTTCCATAACCTGGAGCTTGTGGTCTCGTATTAGTTGGGGGAGATGCCAATAGCGGTGGTACAGGGTGCCTATATTGTGACATGGGATTCACTTTTGACTTAGCCCCTTGTGCTGCTTGTGGGAACGGTGCATGGCCATACATGGATGCTTTATGTGCCCAAAATTGCTTTGTGGGCGTATCCCACTGGGATGTGTTGAATGATTGACCAGCATTGTGCACAGGGGTGCTATGTGTGATATTTCCCGCGAGAAAAGCCGTTTGCTTAGTGGGTGTACCCACCACCTGGGATGTACTGACTGGTTGGTCCGCATTGGATACTGGGATGGTGTGTGGAAGACTTCCCGTGGGGAAAGCCGTTTGCAATGCGTTACTTACATCCTGTAATTTAAAAGTGGTATGAGGTACTACCACAAAGTGTTGTTTGGTCCCCGATGGACTTGTTTTCATGGATAGTTTAGGCATAGGGCCTTTAACATTCATATTTTGAGCTGTCGGTGGATTCGGGCCAGTTGCTGTATATATATTTGCATTTGGTGACATATGCGCCTGTGAATGGACAGCGTTAATTTTTGGGGAACTGATACCTTCCTTCACCGACTGTTGTAAGGCCTTATACTGGGATACTGCGCTACCTGTATGAGGATCTTCCTCCATTGAAGTATGGCTAGAAAGATCGGAGTCAAATAGCCCACCCAGTGCACTCATGCTACTTTCAACGGATGTGTGAGGAGACACCCGTATTGCTCAAGCTGGTGTCAACTGGTATTGAGAATGTGACTTCTTCTATAGGGGTGGCGGGGGAAATGACTTTTAGTATTTCCGAAGTAATTGGTCCCTTAAGTCTCTGTTTTATAATCTCCCTTGCCCTTTTGGGACCAATATACTTGATTCGTTGCAGACCCAGGAAATCTTCTTTATTTATGACCACCTTGTCTACCCCTGATTTTTTATCCCCCGTCCCAACAGTGGATATAGATCCTTGGGGCATAATGTGTTGCTCACTTATTTGGGTAGGGGATGTGGCCGACAGGTGCCCTTGCGTCACGGACTGAGTTTGATCACCCTGACCGAACAGTAAATGGTCGGATTCTCCAGTGGTTTCCTGTTTATCAGACATATTCAACAGGAATGATCCCTGCTATCAAAAACTTATTTATATCACTCGGAAGTATTGGAATTCACAGGTTCGAGCTTCCAATAAAATTGGAATATATTCTACTTTTCCAATCAAATTGGAATATAAGTTCAGTCTTCCAATGAAATTGGAACAAAGGTTCGATCTTCCAATCAAATTGGAATAACAAACACTAAATAAAAAACAGTAGTGATGATAATAATGTTTAACTCACTTATGATGATGAAATATCTCAGTGATGATGATGTGGGTCACCAATGATGATGTAGCTCAGTGAGTATGCTGGTCACCAATGATGATGTAGCTCAGTGAGTATGCTGGTCACCAATGATGATGCTGGTCACTGATGATGATGTAGACAACGGAAGTTGAAGGAGATCAGTGATGATACAGTTAATCACTGATGATGAAGGTTCCACTGATGATGTTGTATCTCACCGATGATGATGATGGTCACTGACGATGATATAACTCAGTGATGATGCTGGTCACCAATGATGAGGCTGGTCACTGATGATGATGTAGACAACGGAAGTTGAAGGAGATCAGTGATGATACAGTTAATCACTGATGATGAAGGTTCCACTGATGATGTTGTATCTCACCGATGATGATGATGGTCACTGACGATGATATAACTCAGTGATGATGCTGGTCACCAATGATGAGGCTGGTCACTGATGATGATGTAGACAACGGAAGTTGAAGGAGATCAGTGATGATACAGTTAATCACTGATGATGAAGGTTCCACTGATGATGTTGTATCTCACCGATGATGATGATGGTCACTGACGATGATATAACTCAGTGATGATGCTGGTCACCAATGATAAGGCTGGTCACTGATGATGATGTAGACAACGGAAGTTGAAGGAGATCAGTGATGATACAGTTAATCACTGATGATGAAGGTTCCACTGATGATGATGTAGACAACGGAAGTTGAAGGAGATCAGTGATGATACAGTTAATCACTGATGATGAAGGTTCCACTGATGATGTTGTATCTCACCGATGATGATGATGGTCACTGACGATGATATAACTCAGTGATGATGCTGGTCACCAATGATGAGGGTGGTCACTGATGATGATGATCAACAAGGATGATGTAGACCGATGATGATGATCACCAGTGATGATGATGATCAACAAGGATGATGTAGACCGATGATGATGATCACCAGTGATGATGATGATCAACAAGGCTATTGTAGCTCAGTGATGATTATAGTCACTGATGATGATGTAGGTTCTCTATGACGATAAATCTCAAAATTCTAGTAGTTCTAGAAATAGAAATGATATTATGTCATGGGTTGATGCTAAATCACTTTCAAGAGAATCTGTACTCGAATTAAAATAATTGCCACTGTTTACAATTTCACTTTTCAGGAATTAATTCTATCCAAGTTCGGATATTCTTTGACTTGCACATCCACAAACCTACCCCAAAACATTTTACACCCCCCCCAATCTTTTCAGGAATTAATTCTAGGGCGCGAGAATCGGGGGGTCAATATATATGGGTACGGACCAAGAAAAAGAGTACCCAGAGTAACCCGGGAGTGGGGGAGGTAACTTGTTTTCATATAGGCTTATATAGGGAAAACTTTGAGCAACCACAAGGCCGACAGGCAGAGAATAGATATTTAGAATGTTACTTAGCATTGTGTTGTGGACCTCTACGAATTATTTTAGAATCATGACCCCTTGTATTATAGCCAAGGTAGTCAGGTGAGCGATATAGGGCCATCACGGCCCTCTTGTTTCTGTGTACAGTTATTGTAGATGCAATTTTTAATCAACTACGATTGTTATGAGCCGTTTTCATTTTTTTTCTTGAAAATTGTACAATTTTATATTTTGACACAACCCCCAAACTTCATGAGAATTTTCCCGTTCTCATCTTCAACAGAGAGCTAATTGCAATGGCGTCAAAATTGACCCTGCCCAGGGAGTCACTTGTTTTACAAAGACGTATGAAGGAAAACCTTTAAAAATCTTCTTCTCCAAATCCACAAGGTTTAGATTTTAGATATTTAGTGTGTATCAGTGTCTAGTGAACCTCTTAAAAATGTGTTCAAATCATGCCCCTAGGGTCAAAATTTACCTGCCCATTGGGTCGTTTGGTATAGAAAAAACTTTTAAAATCTGCTTTTCTAAAACTACAAGGCCTAGAGCTTAGATATTTGGTATGTAACATTGTCTAGTAATTCACCTACTTTATTCAAATCATGCCTCTGGTGTCAAAATTGACAACACCCACCAGGCAAGTGCACTTGTACTCAGGTGAGCGATATAGGATCATCATGCCCTCTTGTTTTTTGTTTCTTTTCTTATGAATATATTTACTCAAATGTATTAAATCATAACAAAATGATCATGTTTTTTGTATTATTTTGTCTTTGACTAAGGAATATTTTCGTTTACGATTTTTTACGATATTAGAATAGAAGTAGTTCCAAAGGCAGATAGTTCTGACGTCATTTAGAGCACGAGAGTCATCTTATACTGAGGTTGTAAGATGATATTTTCCAGCGCTGGAAAAAAACTACAGACATCGCGATCTCGTATGCAAACCATGTTTACCTGTTTGCTAAACTTTTTTGTTAAAAGTAGTTCAGATTGTTTCCCCGATTTTGAAAAAGTTCTAGCGTGTCAACGATCGATTTCATCGAGAAAACATTGCATGGAGAAGGAACTTGTGAGCCCCGCACATTTATTTTGGACATAACAGTCATTTGAGGTCAGCGTTTTTGCAGCTATTGCATTTTCCATCCATAAAACAAGAAATTAAGACATATAAATTTGTTTTTAAAACATCGTTTTATTGACGACTGAAAATATTGTCACATTTACATAACAACAATTTACATTTAAAATACAAAAAAGTAATTAATAAAGTATTAAATTCTACTAAAAGGTACACATAGGGGATGTCTAGAAACGTGTAAAAAAGACTCGACGTGTTGATGTAACAAAAACAATCAACTTAAAAAATGTGTCGTTTCACGATGACAAGAGGTATGTGTTTCAATAAAGTTTAATAAAATATAAAAAGAGCCCATTTTCTAAGTTGATATGATTATACTAAAATGTCTCGGATATGCACTTCTGAGACAGTAACTGTCCGAGGATGCTAGTTTACTTTACCTGACACTAGGTGAAGTCACATGACCCTGTTTTGATACATGTACAGTAAACTTCGTATAAAACGAACAGCTTGGGACCATTTAAAAGTTTTCCATATGTCTGGAGTACGTTACATCCATATAAATTTTGTTCGTTATATCCGAATTTTCGTTATATCCGGAATTGTTACATACGGAGGTAACTGTTCTGTCGTAGAGTGGTCTTTTTCTTAACATTATGGTACTATTCAGGCAGGCAATAAGTAATTGAGTATAAACATAAAAATGCCTAGGCTTTCAAATTCAAGAAGCAAAATAATGTTTAAGTACATACCGTATTTATGCACGTACTTAGTAGCACTGTAATAAATTGCAGCAAATGAGGTAACTTTAAAAGCAGCGGCAATTTCTTTAATTTGATCATTTACATTTTAGCAGAAGGTCTGCTATGTACATGTACTAAAGAAATATCACTGCACGTACCCGTTGCGTATTCCTTCAATATTCTTTATACATGTATATTACAGTGAAATAAATTATGTAAATGATAATTTTACTGGGGTTATTCTTACAGCTCCCTTTTCTCTCATTTGCTACTGCCACGTGCTGAGTGTATAGGCAATTTACTGACATTGCTAATGTTAACACATTTTCATTCACGAACCTCTCTCATAGAAGATACATGTAGGTTGTTTTTACGTAATAACGTATGTGACATTGTCATTTCCTGTTCGATCGGAGCTCAACTACTACTGTTGATAAATAACAATATATGCAAAGGTTTAATTGAAATCAGTTACACATGCAAAACTCCTTGAGATAGGCAAACGCTGTTTGTTCGTTCAATAACAACCCCAAGGTATGTAACTACAACAGGAGACAATTATTGCCCTTTAAGAGTGATTTCTTTTACTGTTACGATTTCTTCAAGTGTTACGATTTCTTCAAGTGTTATCCTGACAGAAGTAAACGTTTCTGTTCTTAATTTGGATCCAAAACAGTCAGTGTAACCCTCTATTTGAACTATATACACCCGTGTGTAATGAATTCAATGACCACGTATTTCCAAGGGTTACCGTCACGTTACTCATGCGTCACACCATGTGTTCAGTCATAATTGAGGATACTGTGACAGCTGCGTATTGTGACTCCTGATTCCTGGATCAGATCCATGTACACTACTGGAATTATTTTGTCTCTCGTGATTGTCCTCATCTATGAAAATTAAAGAATTTTATCGTGAGCACTGAAGAAACAAACAACGATATATGTTAAGATACAGTTTTCTTTAATTACTAGCTTATACTAAATGAGCAGTGTTATTTTACTTGACAAAAATACATCAAATGATAAAGGATGTTCCGAATGAATCTGATCAGCGCAGTGTAATGGAATTGGGTAAATACAGTCGTAAAGTAATATTTCACACTGTGAAACATTTTGCTGACATTGAAAAACATAGCAACATTTTGTTGACATTGAAAAAAACGTAACACATTTTGTTGACCTTGAAAAACATGATCTTTGATAGCAAAATATGATACATAGTGTAATTGGAAATTATAAGTATTATGCTCACCACTTGAAATCTGTGATTTTGCTGATAATTTCTCATTGTTATTTACTGTCGTAATTTCTGGTTTCTGTACTAAATGGTTGACCACGACGTCTGATGTTTTTTCCTCTAACCGTCTTCTTATTCGTTTCTCCTTCTTCAGACGCCGTAAGAGCATATCTGTAACGAAGATTATAATTAGAACATGCAAACGAAAGAGCAAGTTATGGACCAAATGAATAATTCTTCACTTGATCATTCACTAAACGCAACCTGCAAAATGCTTGGTTAGGTATAGTTAACTGCACACTGTCAGAAATAAACACCAATCATCAAATAGAAAGGTTTCAGTATGAATTGCTGTGTGAAGTATTTCTGATTTTATTTTTCGATTATACGCTAAATGTACAAAATTATGAAGCTTTACAAACGCCTTAAAAAAAACCCAAAGCTATAACCAACACTTCCAACAGATTTTCTCAAATTGCTATGTAGATTGTTACTTGTGTTGTTGATTCTTGCCATTACTTTTACGTTTTATGTTTTAGTATATCATTTGGGAGAAATTCTTTTTCTTAATCGGTAACTATGAATGGGCAGCTTTAAAAGCAGCTAGATGCTAAATACAGTTACGCTTCAAAATGTTTATGTTTAATCTATGTAAATTGGCAGCTGTCAAACAAACACGTTATCTTAAGCCCCCAGTCACACTGAGATATGCGACAGCATACCACAGATGATGACCATGAACCGATGACAAGAGAGACTGTGTATGTTTTAATACTTACTTTTCTGTTTTTGTTCTTCGGCAAGCTTTTTCTCGGTGTCCTCTCTGGCTTTCTTTTCTTGGATAAGATCTGTTTTGAGATCGTCTGAAATCCAAACAAACACAGAATAATTATTGTTTAATATTGGCACCGTTTGCGAATAAACAGTGTAGTTAGTTGTACGGCAATACTCATTGCAGTTTGACATGTATGTGTGAATTCATATATAGATAAAATGAAACAACTACAATTCAGGCAAAAACAATGTTAATAAGATTTATATATACTTAAATGTAAGTTATGTTACGATATTACCTTAAATATACAAATCATCAACAAAACTTTTAACCCTCTTAAAGTAAGTATGATTTCATATATAGTCGATATGCCATACCTATTTGTCGCTCCTGGTGTCTGGCATTTTCGCCGGCAACTTTAAGTAAACCTTGGATATTCAAGAGTAACGTCTCGATGGAAGAATAGCCTGTCAAAGTCCCGTTACCCAGGTTGCTTGTGTTGTGTGGGCTCTGCAGCGTTCTCTCCCCTTGTTCACTCTGAGACAGTGTTTCCATGAAGTCGGCGCTATCGGCTGTAAATAAATAGCTAAAATTTAGCTTTTGTATCTAAATATCTGAATGTCTGTAACAGTCCAAAGAATGTATTTCAATCAGACGAAGGCGTGTGATTGCACATTCTATTGGCACAAGACCTTTATCATTTTTTGAAGACGTTCACATTCGGCGTGTATGCTTATTTATTCATTTGTTTCTTAATAGTGTTATGCAATAGCTACTTTTTACAATCTGCATGTTAAATGGGATTTAAGAATGACACCGTACGCGTTATTTCAGAACGGTTGCCTAATTTAAGTTTTTATGGCTACATTTGAGCGGAGAAATGGAATTAAAAATGCTGTCTTTAATCGGATGGAATGTTATGCGTCTGCGCATGCGCACTTGTCTAATGCATCAACCAGTTTCGTAGAAAACAGTAATTTATATTTCTAGGAATCTAGCATGCATTCCGATTTTTCTTCTAGCTATCAATAGAAAATTGATTCGAAACGACATTTTATTACTTTTGTAATGGGGCAAGTCGATGCCGTATGATTGGAAATTATTACAGAGTTAACAATATTAGATTAAAACAATTTACCCACGGAAATTAATCCGTTTCAGCGAAGTCTCCATACGATTGAATGTATAGAAAATTGCGGGCGTTGAAATCTATCAGATGTGAATTGAAGAAATTATCGGTCCGTGCTTTATGGCATGTGAAAGTGCGAAATAGGAATTAATAAATTTATTGCCAGTTTCATTTATTTCGCTCGACAATTGAACTGCGTATTAATATAGCAATAATAGGCACGATGCTCCTTAATTGTATGGTGGGGCGTTAATGTCACAGTTCTGTGTCTCGGCGTTCAACGGGTACAACATTATGGCACTGGATGGCGCGTAGTGAAAATATAACGGGAAAAACAGTTAAAATGGTTTCTCGTATTTGGTTAGGCGGTTTTGAATTCTATGAGCTGTAATTTAAACATTGATAGCAAGTACGCATTTACACTCAAGATGCATATAAAACACATTCTGATACATGATTTTACATGTAGATGTACTAAAATAACGCGTACTTTCTACGAAGCTACATATTATGTTTGGACGTCAGCGACATTTTGAAAAATTCCAATGCATATTTCGGTATACATTCTGATTACATGTACAAAAATATTGTTGCATTACATTTTGATATAAAAAAACTTTACGACGATCCGGTATTTTCCAAACATGACCTACACAATAATGCAGGTTGCCATTCCACTACATGTATCCCATACCATCCAGTTATGTGATTCAGCGACCGGTGATGGGTTTTGCCATCAGGGTTCGACACATATTCCGAGTTCTGTGGTTAGATTATAGTAAAACATAGTCAGACCAAAGAACTCTGGTATGTGTCTAACCCCTGTGGGTTTTGCCAGCCAGTAATTAGTACAACGTTTCAGGATAAAATCAAAATGTTTACATAATAGTTTCACTCTTTTAATAAATAATTTAGTATTTCATTGAGTCATGAGCAAGAATTTAAATGCAAGTACAAACAGAAATAAAACAGATATCAGAATACTTTCCATTGTACAAATCCCATATACATTGACGTTTTCATTTTATTTTGTAGTACTGCTTTATGTATATTTATATAACATACGTCAAACGAATCATTTTGTGAGGGCTTTTTCTAGCTGGTTCCTATCGACTGTATGAATACCAAAATAAACGTATCAATCGTTTAATCAGAACAGGCGCTTAAAATCAAAGCATTGTGTTAAACTAAAAACCTGTCTTGGAAAATAATTTCTCTTCCAATTTCCAACAGAAAAAAACTCTCTTAACAACAAATTATTCAAGTGCACGCACAAAATTCAAGTATTTTGTCTCTTTGAAGCTATTGACTTTGTAACTAAAACAGACGTTACTGCCGTAACTTCACCTGCAATCGGATAGTCTAGTGAAACCGAATTTCAAAAAGAATTTCCTAGCAATTAAATCAGTTTATTACAAATGCATATGGAACATGGAAGTTTAACTACGAAACCAGTATTTTTCATTTTTCTTAGATGTATATCGTTAATTCTCTTATGATGGCTAAATGATTAGCGAATTTAAAGACAAGATATGAAAAAACCAACATGTTAGTTCTACAACCGGATTAAGGAATGAAACGGTGATGGAATTTTAATAACGTGGAAAAGTAATTCTAGATTAAGAAACCCTTTCTAGAGCAAGTGCAAAGAAACAACTTCTTCAGGGTATATTTCTTTTGTATACTTTTCATGAAAACGGTTTAATGACTTTATTTCAAGTGAATTTAATATATACCACACTTTTACTTATCAACTTCTACATCAAAATAAAAGTCTGTATCGATTTTATAGCCAGATTTAAAGTTATAAAAGATAGAAATTATGACGTGGGCTTACCGTAAATTATAGAGATAAAACAGTCAGGAATCGTACAAATGTTTTTCATGATTGTGTTTTTCAATTCAAGATTTCTCTATCACACGAGCGCGTTCGTCATTAAAAGAAATGTTCATTATCAAATATAATTGATTCACAGTTTAAGATCTCTCTAGCAGTCATTCAAAAGCGATTATTAGAAACTTTAATGTTTTAACCGGTGCATCTGAATTAAAACACACCGTTACACAGATATCAAAGGGTGTCTATCCGTTTCGTTTTCTTCCCCAATTTTGCAAAATAAATAAGAACAGAATCCTTTTCCTCTTTTACATCTCCTTGTTTCATTAAATGTTTTATTTGAGACTCTAAACCTATGGGGAAGAACGAGAACAGATGCGCAAGAAACTGCGCAGTTGCAGAGATTTTGGTAAGTTCAAAGCGAACGCATGCTGTGTGCGTTTTCTGTTTTTGACGGCAGAAATCATTGAAATCGTCATGAAAATTGTTTCATATTTTTAATCATTTAGATATTTGTAATTATTCGCTCATTCCAGCAGTGTGTATGACTGTATAATTTCTTGCACGCGCTGTTTCTACTGCGTTTGATGAAACGCAAAATCCACGCCTCGTTAAAACATCTAAAACGCGTGCATGTTATATGAATATGTTCTTCGCGACATTTGCAAACGAAACAGTTTCTGATGTTTTTTGAAGCTGCATTTGCCACAGGAATAGTTTTGATTGTAGTTTTTTTTCTTTTCTGTTTTCATTTTTGAGGCCCTAGAGACACGACGCCCTGTCTGGTGAACTTTGGTTAGTTCAATTTGACACAAGTGTTAATTATTAGTAAAGTCTTTTCCACAACATATTCATCCAATTTCTTTAAACTGCATTTAAATAATAACTTCATTCTTATTTTACTAACCAGTGTCAATTGAAATCAATTAATATGATGGGGTAGTTCATCCGAACATTAGTACGATTTATGCTTCCAAGCAAGAAGACAGTGAAATACATGAAGGCAGTAACTCGTTTGGACGTTTGTTTTTGTTGGTCAGCTCTAGAGTGGTCCATTTAAATATACTTCCTTTGCTTAAGCCATTTCCATGCAAGATATAATTTGCCTCATATTGAAGAATTCGACAAGTCACACCGGATGGATAATGTCGCTTAAAAGTAAATTTTTCCGAATATCTTTTATCGCAGTTTTTACTACTTTTTCATTTCCGAGACAACTTTTTAGTGCATCATAGTCAACTCTATAGTTGTTTAACCCTTTGACCTTTAAAATGTGACTACAGTAGTTATTGTGAAATGGTGAAGAAGAAAAAAGTTATTACTATACTTTTTTCAGTTTTAAATTACCTGCACTTTTTTCGTCGTCAGATGGGTTGTCGTCATCGATATCGTTGTCGTCACTCATCGGATCTTCCGATCTTAAACTCGGTGATTTCCGTAAGTCCTCGGCATGACCATTGATATGAAGGTTAAGAGGGGTATTATCTGTTGAGAGCAGAAAAGGGAAAATTTACACATATGACAAACCATTATCATGAAATATGATGGTTATGGAAGCCCTCTATATTTATGCTTAGCTACACTATCATTACATTTGACCAACACACACAATGAGTTTCATCAAGTTTGCATCGACAACTGTTATGTCATACGACACGACTTTTTTCTTTCCCTCCCTTCTAGGAAGTACCTCGGCTTGTCAACACTCACCAAAAATGTTATTTTGCGAGTGGCGCAGGCATGAGTGAAAGTAACTACCATTGGTGTCCACGAAATGAAATACATTATACATATGTATGTTAATAAACATCTCGCGTATTTTGAGAGTTTTCTAGCGGTTTTTTACTGGACTTATAGACACCTAAATCTAAGATAAAACACTGAAATGATATCATGAGTTTATAATGAGAAAACCTGTTATATTACAATAATATACCGTAGGACTGTATACATATAAAGCAAATTTTAAAGATTTGATCTTACTGTCGTGTTCCTTTGACGGTGGTTTGTGGTTATATGCAGGGTGGAAAGGGAGGTCACTCGAATTAGGGGATGATCTGTTCTTGTTCTCGTTGCTGAAAGTAGGAATCAAATTAATTAGTAAAACGGTCGGGAAAAAACTGTACCCTGCACTATTTGTGTTTGTTAAATAATTAGATATTTAATACCCTGTATGTAAATGTAAGTTGCTATCGTTGTAATGAAATAACAAAGTGCTTATACCACTATATAACAACGAAAACATATACATGTATAAAGGCGCATTCATCTATGGCTGCTGGACTGACCGAGTTCCTTGCAGTGAATAAGATGGAGTGGAAATCGCCAAATTCAATTATACATGTACGTAGGTCAACTGATGCTCGCTAACCAATGTCCCTCGTCAACTGTCCCAGACCTAAATATCTGTTCTGAGAACAGCTATGCGTTTTAATGCTATAGTCAATTCATTAAACTCGTTACTCTGAGTCTTTGCTCTTTTCATTTGTTTCATTCAACTTTTCACCTTATCAAACAAAGTACAGCTATCCTCTAACATTACAATTATATACCGACCTCTCTGCTGCCTGCTCTTGTTCTGTGGAGTGGCTGTCTCGTGCCAAGAGTCCCTCGTGCCTGAACCCCAACTGCTGAGCCATGGCAAGAGAAACTGGTGGCGCCAGTAGTGGATGATTGAGCTGCATGAATGGAAGATGGCCCATAGCGTACGGGTGGTGAGGAAAGCCATTTAAGAAACTCTTCGTGGAATCTGAAACAAGATTAGAGTTTTGAGAATTTTTGTGGCATGAGGACTCATCAGAGTTTTGTTCCCTTTAGGTCAGTCTGAAGTTAAAGTTGTTGTTTTTCAATAGGTACATCTGAGCCTTAAACAAATGATAAGACATTGACTTTCGTGATTTTTTCTCCCCGAATAGTTTATTTTTTACACTTGCGTTCGAAGTTTTTGCAAGCAATAACTAGCTACCTCTAAATATTGATAATGACTTGTATCCGAGCTTCTATAGCCCAGCTAAGTCATTTATGTTTATCGTTTACGATTTCATATAAATTCGAAGCAAAATGCATCATAAAATACGTTTCGTCTCATTTAGTTCCATAAACTGTTCGTTGCGTTCCGGAATTTGTGTGACCTTACTGGCATTTAAATATAGTGTCAAAGCCAACGTAAAAAATAACGTCGGCAGCATATCAAAAATAATATGAAGAAAAATATTCAATTTCGAGCACATTATTTTCAGTCATTACTGTACACGGGCGATTTAAATAGCAGTGCGCATAGCCTCATCTATTATGAATTGCAAGAAAATGATAAATGTGCGTGCATTTGTCGTTGTTAATTGTTAGATGATGGTTTTATGACAATGTAAGCGAGAGAAACAAATTACAAAAAAGTTCTTTTATCAATTTCTTAGTGCCACCTGCATCGATTTGAACTTGTTTTTGCGGGAAATGACGTTAAAACATCTTAATATTGATAATTCATCCGGCAAATTGAGCTTCGAAAACGGTTTAAAGTCAAAATCAAATAAACTGATTTATACGGCTAATGATTTAAGGATTACATTATTAGAAACAAAATAATGTCATTGATCAAAAACCATGGAAAGAAAACGAAATTCGTCACTTAATCCCTGCTTTTTATCATTTGTATGTCAATTCGAAATCTGAACTGTCAAATGGCAAAATGATTTGATACCTGGGTTTATACTGCGCCGGAGTAGGAGATCTACCATATTAGAAAATAACTCGTTTTGAGTGACATATTCTAAAGTTTTCCAGGCCCTAAGATCAGTTCTCGTATTTATTTTTACGTGTAGGGGAGTAGAATAAATACTTTTCCCGGAGTTAGTAATCCGAGCTAAAGTTTGATAACTTTTTCTTCACTAATACTTAAAGCTGTCGGATATAAGTGATTTGTGACATAGATAATGATCAATAAGTTTAACTGAGAGTGAACCCTCTTCACTTAATGTCTTAGCTAGTCTGTTAAATACACGGCTGCCTGGGAGAGTCGGCGGTAATCAGATAGGTAAAAATGTGGACTTTTTCTCACCCTCTAGTCTATATTGAAATAACTTCAATTTAGTATTTTTATGATTTTTTAAGTTTAAACAAATAGTTTCAAATCAGTATTTTTGTATTGTTTTTACTTGTACAAATGTATCTACCATGGCTGAAAATTGCTTCAGTCACGCTGCAATGATTCATAAGAAATTAAAGAAACTTGGTAGGCGCAGATTCGTATTGCAATCATCTCCTGTGGAAAGCAGCGAGCGATGGCCGATTAGCAAGGGGACACGTAGACACTCTATGTCCACTCAGTATCGTATCTTCACAGAAACATTTCAACATAATTCTGCTTTTCCATTTACTAATCCCAATAGGGCATTTCAAATATATACATATATAAAAGTCGTAACCAATTTAGATTCTTATATCTTCGAACTGTAAAGGTCAAATACAATCCTATATCAGTTCTTTGGATCTTCATACAAAGAACTTTTATTTCTTGGTCTGGTGTATGTATTGACTGATGTAAAGATGATACACAATGAACTGTTTATAGTTACATTCAGGTTTATAGGACATTTGCTACAGTTTTAGAAGTTTCCTTTACATAGAATTTCTTAAAACTTGGCATGCTGATTGAGAATCAAGTTTGAAGCAGAAATCTGAAATAAAAATCACAGGTTACCGACCTTGATTTTGAACTATCTGCCCTTGAACGCAGATTATTAATGTATTTTCGGATTTTCAAGTGCAGATAATTCAAGATCAAGGCCGGAAACCGTAGCTAACATCCAAGCGACGTGTAAAGTTTACATTAGACAGACTAGTATTCCGAGACTGTTCATTTTAAAGTCAACAGGAAACCCATGACTGATATATTCCGTCACTTTCCGTTCATTGCTCGTAATTATTAACGAATGTATTGAAAGTGACGGTATACGACGTTTCTTGTGTTTTGCTAACAGACAGAAAACAGTTACACTGTAAATGCAGATTATCATAATTCCTGACTTATTAATTTTCCATTATGAAATTTTCAATGTTTAAACTTTGTTACTGTCCTTAAAGGTGTGGACTTTAGGGCAAATTGGGTAGGCAGTAGTATCATATAATGATGGATGATATTTCAATATTCGAAACCGATCTATTGACATTTTCTAAATCTGATAAGACGCAATTTATATTTTATCAAAATGTCATCTTATAACACGAACAAGTCGAATATATTTAAACACACCTAATCAAAAATGAACATTTAGAAATAAAATTCTTTATAATGCTGTATCACTGAGTTATTGTGGAATTTACATCGCAAAGCGATCACACATCAATTTTGTCTTGTATCATTGAATGAACTCTCGATCTTTAAGTCTTTATGTTTTTTTTAACGACAAGAAGTTTTGGGGTCACCTGTAAGCACTGGGTTTTACTAAACATAGACTTGGATTTAATCATGTGTAATTTTAGTTCTATTACATGAAAAACTACAATACATCGACCCAGTTCATCCTTTTGTCTCTGGATAATGACTGTGTTCAGTATAAAGAAGTAAATAGTACACGACAGGTTAACAAATGTAATTTAAGG
>JAFMSR010001796.1:0-24933 GCA_022818135.1 Saxidomus purpurata
TACTGTCGCCGAATAAGGTCAGTGAATACTTTTGGTTTGCTTGTGTTTTGAGTGTACACTTAGGCAACAAAGCCAAGGTATTGTTGAAATAAGCTGAAGTAGCACTTTGTTAAGTGAGAAATATGAGTTGAAGTACAGGAACTATTTTCTTGATGAACACGAACAAAATAATAGTATCAATACACCACTACGTTGGTGTAGTTAGTAGGTCTGCCATTATGACGGATACACCATTATATTGTACAATGTACCAAAAACATGACTATTTAGAATGTTCAAACGTACCTCTAACAGGTGAAGATGTATATGGCCAAGCGTTGGAATATTTGCTCAAAAACAAGGAAAGAAATGAAGAAACAAGTAGAAACGAAAGTCAAACAAACTGTCTTGAGTGTAGTAGTTTTGAACAGGTCATCTAATAAAACATCACAATCTGTTTCAACTTGGAACAACTTTCCCAAAATTAACCAGAGATAACAGTGCAGACAATTAACCACACCGATAGACCAACAGAAGAAGGAGCAGGCGCTGGGAGTTACCCTAGACGCTCGGCATCCTCATATAGAGAAAAGCTGGCAAAACTAGATGAGAAGTGACTATGTAAGTATTATAGCAAAGTTTCCTAAGATACTAGTTTTGGAGAGACTGACTCACTTTCTGTCGGAATGGAAAAAAGGACAACTGACAAGTGAGTACTAGATGTAATAAGACAGGGCTACAAACTTTAAACATATTTTACAAAGAACTTTTAGGTGTAAAAGCAACAAATATTACTTAAAAAAATCGAAAACTTCTAGAAACAGAAATAAGCAAACTGTTAGAGAAAAATGCAAAAGAAATTGTACCACCCATCAAAATCATGCAGGTTTTAACAGTATATTGGTTCTAGTACCCAAACAGAATGGGAAAATGAGACTAGTAATACATTTGAAATCCCTCAACGAGAATCTCCGCAAACAACATTCCAAAATGAACTGATTATCAAAAGTTTTAAATCTGGCCAAACAAGGGATTTGGCAATAACAATAGATTTGAAACATGCTTATTTCAAGTTACAAGGACCATCGTCAGTTTCCTATTTCAAGATGTGGCTTATCAGTTCAGAGCTCTCTGCTTTGGCACAACAATTGCATCAGATTGTTTGTCAAAATTATACCAGTTGTAGTACCACATCATCAGAAACTCAACATACGTCCACAATTTACCTGGGCGATTAGTTGGCAGATAACAAGTTAAAAAGAGTTACATTAGATTCTCAATATCTCATTTTTCGTCTTGGATTTATAGTAAACAAAACAAAGTTAAAGTTCTCACTAGTTCAGTCTTTATAAGGGGGTCAGTTCGATCTACTAAAAGGTCTAGTTTATTCAACGCCCGAATGACTGAAAATACATGAACAGGTCAGTAGTAAATATTCTCAACGGCCTGACAACAGCCCGAGATTATATGATTCTTCTTGGCATGATGGCTTCTTGTCTTGAACTGATCCCCAATGGAAGGTTTATCATGAGACCTATTCAGCTCCATCTGCTTCAGCATTGGAGTCCTTCAAGAGTGAAAGTGGCATACATAATTGCCAGTTACTTCTCATAACTTGAAGTCTGAAATAGTGGTAACATACAAGGGCAGATTACTGCAGACACACGTGTTTCCAGTTATAGTAACCAAAGATGCAAATGGCAGATGGGATTGGGGCGGTCATGTGAACGCTCTGACATATCAAGGTCAGTAGAGCAAGATGCAAAAGCTGTTACACATACCTTGTTAAGAAATGATGGCAGTTACTTTGAGTGTTCAGCAATTCATATAACATTTGAAAGGTTGCAATGTACTGATAGAATCAGTCAACACGACAGTTTGACAGTACATAAGCCATCAGGGCGGGACAAAAGTCTGTTCAGCTGTGCAGTTTGATTATAGATTCGTGGCTTTTAGCTCTGAATACCAATATCAAGATAAAAGTTGTGCATATTGCGAGGGAAAATGTATTGACAGATGTTACTGACTCGGAAACATATCAAGCATACGGAGTGGTCAATGGACTATACAGTGGTTCGGAAAATATTCAATATCTAGAGTACGCTAATAATAGACCTGTATACGATTTTCAGAACAGGAAAACACTTCTGTTTTGTAACTCGATCCACCAATCCGCAGGCATTTGCAATTGATGCTTAGTAGCATGTTAGAACAGTTTATGCATTTCCGCCAATAAAATTGATGGCAAAAGTGCTCAGTCCATTGTATAATGATCCTAATTGCACCAGTTTGGCTCAGACAATATTTTACATTTGTTGAAAGCATTCCTATTACAACTTCCATGAAGTAAAACTCTGTCCAAACAATGCACAGGAAAACCAAAACATCCCATCTGACTACATGGCTGTTATCGATCAAAAATTTGTTTTCTCAAAATACAATAAAACTGTTGGCAAGGTCCTTGAGGCGACATAGAACGCAAAAATACCATAAAAGAAAGGCTAGACAGTTTGATAGCTGGTGTCGTGAGCTTCAAACTATTCGAAAACATCGTCTTTACCAGTTTGTGCTGACATTTTACTTTTATTTATCTGAGAAAAGTCTCAAAAAACAAAACAATATACGGAGATAAGTCGAGGCTATCTTCAGTTTTAGCACCTGTGGTAAGCATTTCAAAAGGCAATCATCCTTTTATCATTCGCTTGCTTAAAGTTGTATTGAATGAAAGACCACCAGGTAAAAAACGTACACGAGTATAGGTTAGAACACTTAGAAAAGCTCCGTTTGAAACGTTTCAGATATGGTCAGTACCATTGCAATATCTGAACTAAAAGACTTACTTCCTTCTAGTGCTGACAACTTTTAAACGATGTTGTCATTACAGCTTGAAGGATCAAAAAGGTGTTACATTCATAAGAACTGGTTTTAAATTATTGAAACCGGACTGCACAAGTCAGTGCGGAATAATTATTGTTGTTTCGAAATAGCATTCAACACATTCTTGAATCCTGAACGGGCTTTAGTCTATAACTTGAAGAAAAGCGAACCTTTTAGGCAATCAGAAGCTGCTCGTATGTCAGTTTGATATTCATATTCAATATTTCGTCATTCATACAGTAAATATCGTCATTGTTATCCTATATATTAGGTGTTATTATTATATATTTTGTCTGTTATTATGTAGATCACTGTGGTCGGCCGTGTCACGCTTCATCACTCCGCGAGATAAAAATAGAACATCAAATATGAATGGCAAAATAAACAATAACAATAACGAGATATAGAATATGAATAATGAAACGTTGAATATGAATATTAAATGTACAATAACAGTAATGAAATATAGAATAACAATAATGACATTAAGAATAAGAATTATAATGGAACATTGAATATGAATAGCAAACATATGCAATGTAGTAACAATAACGAAATAAAAAATAACAATAACATTACTGTTACATTGAATATGAGTATCAAACATACAATAATGTTTACAAGTAAATTCGGTAAATTTACATCCCCCGTCAAATGAAGCAAATAACTGAAAGAGAACAACTGTAAAGTGTATTGGTTTGCCTGTTTCAGAATGATCTTTTTTTTAAATTTCCACCACTCCTCCTTCAAGTTACAGTTAAAAAGAACTGAATGACGATCGCTACGTATGTATGTTAGAGTATTATCGTTGGTACCGGATACTCCATATGACCAACGCCCCCAGAAAAGATTAGTTATTCAAGGTTCGGGGGAACGTGCAAGATACAGAACGAGTCCCGTACCAGAGACACCATGTCAGGTGTATAGCTGTAAACTATTAAACTGTAGCGATCGTCTTTAATTGTTGTAAGTTAAATTATATCGATTCTGCTAGTTTCAGACAACAATAATTCTTAAGTTTCTACTGTGTATAGAGTGATTATGTAAGAAACGTACTACATCCCCATCATTTCTGTAAATATCCGGTTTCTTAATTTTGCATTGTTAGAGAATACAAAGTTTCCTTTTGTTCCTAACAAAATCAAATTCTGACAAGACTTTTCAGAAAAAAAAGACTTTTAAAAAAAAATCACCGACACATTGGGGCCTCATCTGTGAATGGTCATTTTTTTTTGCATCTTATAGTCATAAAAACTCAATTGTTGTAATAATTCAATCAGCACTATTAGCTTCAGGAAACAAAAACTCTTTAGTTTTCATACAGAATACTTACGAAAAGGGTGATCATTGAATAATTTGAGCAAATTATAATTAAATTTTGATAAGCGGTTCCGCAGAAAAAGAATTTTAATGTTTCCAAAGACACGTGTTAAGCGGAATCTTGTACAGTCAATCATTTAACTTTCTTTTAACGAACTATTATGATTGTGAAATCTGGGGTCTTAGATTGTTTTGTATCAATGCCATTCCAAATAGAGTAAACAAATTCTTTGTTCGAGTCTTGAAATATACCCAGATGGAAGCACAATAAATATCTTGCAGATTGTTACGCACTATCTTAATATTGTCCCTTGACTGATGTTTTCTAAAGACAGTGATTGAAACGCTTCTATGCAGATGTCTGAAAGTGAAAGTTGCTAGGGAATAATATGTTGAGAAATCGTTAAAGTAAAGTGCTGACTACTAGTATAAAGCATAAAATGCAATTTAAACATAGGACTGCACGTATTATACTGCATGTATTAAGTTCAGGAGCGGAGTTGCTCCAAATCGGCCAAAATCGGATTTTTACAAATGTCTGCAACTTTGCATAAACGTCATTAATCACCGATAAATTTTTACAAACAGAAGGCTAATATTTTACTATGACATAAATAAATCAAAACCTGCAAAAATACAAATTTTCGGTACCAGCATCGGATTCAATCTTTAGATAAACAAGACAAAGTTTATATGAATGCACCGACATGTCAGAAAGAAAAACAATTACTACGGTATATAGTTATTTGTGCATAAAAGAAATTTTAGTTAACTGATAAGCCTTGGGCTGCACTGCAGATTAATGACGCTGCTATCCCTTTATCTGCTATTATGTTTGAACTTAAAGGGATCGGCAAGTATCATTCCTTTTTCTGTATAAAACAACACAAGTGTTAGGAATTATGAATTATGATATGTAACTAACACTTATGATACATGCAGCCTTGACCTTGTCTTAGTTTATACTAATTTATTTCAGCTCCATTGTGAAGAAAGTCTGTAGCGTCCTGGAAAAAACAGTACTGGTGTCAAATAAGAAGGATAAGCTTTAAGGATAAGCGACATACACCTTAACATCTAAACCGCCGCTCCCTTTTTTATGCCACGATGTCGGCGGACGGACCGAGAACATCAAAGAGATGTCAGACACTGTCTTGAATTTTTAGAAGTCAATTTTCCAATTTTCCAATTTTGAATTTTTAGATATTTTATGAACTACGCAGTCACCTGCTGGCCGAGAAGTCATAAGATACAAGACAGCTTGGCAAAGCTCATTCTTGTTCATTTCAGGAGTCACATCTGTCACTGTGCATGTTTCCGTGCGTCTCTGTTAATGACACACAAAGTGTTTACCCCAATTTTCAACTTTGTTCATTTCTGTTTTAAAATTTTGTAATAAAATATTTTCCAAAGTTTTATTATGCTTTATTATGTCTTTATTGTTTTGATACCATGTTATCAAACTATGCTAGAATAAAACGCAATAAAACATCCCTGAAATTGCACGAGGATGTAATTTTATCAGAAATTAAGCCCTTTACACATGTACCTATATTCTACAGTTAATTTTTTTTTCTCATCCTTTAAGTTGAGAACCTGCTGTTCCAATGACAAGCAAAATGTAAAAATTATAGCTTTCTGTACATCTGTAGCAACGTGTGTAACATTTCAAATTAAATTTTCAACATCCACCTGGGTAAAATCTAGAATACGTTTTAGAGCAAACATATGTTTTATTCAAATTCTAATTGAATAAATTTTGGAGAAAAACTTATTTTCATACTAATTATACTATTAACCTGTAAATGGGATCTGATAAACCTGTTAACAATAAACATGTGTAAGTACAGAGATAAGATGCGAAAACATTTGTCGGATAACATCTTTTAGAAAAGTCTATTACGAATTCAATTATAAGATGAACGTGCACTATCCATCATTTTATCCTCGTTTCGTTTCTACATTTGTAAATGAAACTGACTACGCATGAATACCGCAGGGTTTATTTATGCATTTGAAATGCAAGTTACATTTTATATAGTCGCTTGCAATTTATGATGTTTTTGTTAAAACTGGGTTTGCAACATCGTCTTGCAGATGTAACAGTTTAATAGCTTATGAATTATGAAAAATGTGCTTTTGCGAAGTGACTTTATCTGACAATTTATATTTTGAAACCAGTTATGCAAGACAAAACTTGAAACTGGCTAAGCTGCGTGTAAGTCTTAAAGTGATATTACCGTTCAAAGTGACCATAAAAATTTTAAATACAAAATTAATCAGTGATTTGTACTCCTAGAATAATAAACGTTGCCATAGTTATAAACAAAAAATAACGATCTCTTTAACTGTTTCATTCTCATTGAATATAAAGAAACTCTGTAAAAATCTTTTTTGTCTATCCTAGTCAAAAAAAAAAAAAAAAAAACTTTCGATACCTTTTGGTTAGGTATATCTTAATTTGCATTTGTCAATAACAGAAATAACTTGGTAAAACTTATTTCTTATATGGTGTTGAAGCATGCATCATTCTTAACTATAAACCAATGTGACCATTTTGAAGTGTAATATAATTTTTATGTCAGCTTACGTTTTTTGGTTTAACACTTATGAAACTTATTTTTTGTTTTTAACTTTTTTTCTTTTCATGAATACACGTGTTCCAGAAACCTTTGTTTTTTACCATGTACATATGCAATTTGCATGGAAACATGTTTGTCCTTCAAACAAACACATTTTAATACCTAAGTACATTTGCAACTGAAAACTTATATTTACTACGAGATGTCATTGAAACTAGATAATCAGGACAAATAACAGTAGGGATCTGAGCAAGGAACATCACAAGTAGCGACCTGTGATGATAATCAACAACCAGGCAACGGTTCGGATATTTTTGCGAGTTCAAAATAAGAAAGTTTAGATACTACGAAGGCTGTAAAATGACGAAGTTCCTGGTATTTAAAAACAAGTAAGGAAAGGGATGATTATTGGAGGTACATCAATGACCACAAGCAGGAGACGACGGCATAATTGAGTCCAAAGTCTTCAGCTAAAAGTAGACATCAGTACTGGTTTTTCAAGGACGCGGACTCGAGAGTGACTCAAATAAGCTTCAGGCTTTTTTCACATTCGAGCTAAAATTAGTATAAACTGTAAACTACAAGTAGAGATAAGAATGAGCTAGCTTTACATGTCAGAACTTCTGGCGGGTGAACATCCTGCACGGATAAAGGACATTCAACTTCAGTCTCATCTATTTAAGATACACTTGAGAATTCCCACAGAATTATTGGTCCACATCAGGACCCTAGTAAAACTCAGCCGACACCGATGCCCGTTTTTCTATAAATGACATGGCAAAACTTTCGCAGTACCTGAATAATGCAGACGTCCAAGTTTTCAGAATCACGTTCAAAACGGATAAGAATGCCACTGTAGCAATATATGTTGTAACAGCTGGCAACATACGATGGTAGAAGACAGTATATAACAGTTTGTCCGCTTGCATTAGTTTCAATCTTTCATTCATGTAAAATACGATGTTATAATGTAATTATTCCTATAGCATTGTTCTTTAACGGACACCTTTCCATTCAAACTGTGGCCAGATAACAGCAACTATAAACGCGGCGGGCGGGCGCCCACCAGAAGGCAAGGAAAGACTATGGCAGTGAATGAGTACCACTGGGTAGGGCTCTTTAAGATGTACCTAAAACCTACAGATAGATATATAGATATACTTATTTTAGTATAAAATGTACATTAACATTGACAATTTTGTTTGTGCATTTCTTTGTGATTCGTTCTGTCCGACTTGTAATAATTCCTTCAATATTTCAGTTTCAGAGGCTTCACCGCAGCTGACACCAAGAGGCCCTTGTTCTCGGTTGTCTTCTACAATCATCACCATCTTCCTATGATGACAGTGTAGGTTTGTCTTCAATATATATCCTTTTGTTGCTTATCGGCGGACTATAAATATGATATAGTAAGAGAACTTAAGCAAATTGTGTCTTCTGTAACTCTCTTGACAAGATTACCAATCGTTCTTACTCGGCCATGTCCGGAATCATTCGTAAAATATCTCATGTGTAATAAGGCCCATGAATACATCTTATATGATTTGCCCGTTAGTGGTGCACGTAATTCGTTTGTGGCAAGTAGTATGCCAGGTATTTTTTAACAACCCATTTACCATCTTTGGATCGCAAGAGTGTAAAATCCCATCATTTTGAAAAAAACAAGAAAGTGGCATACTTGATTTTTAGTATGATCTGGAAATGGAACACTAATAAATCACCATTTTTTACAATTGTATTGCTTATGACAAACGGGTCGTGATGCCGCCAAAGTTTGTAGGTCAAGGTCATATTTGACAGAGTTACGCCTGGGTTTACTTAGTTTTTGTCACGAAAACTTGATGTTTTCTATAACTTTGCCATTTCTTAAGATTTCTTCATAAAACTTTCAAATTGCATTGCTTATGACAAAAGGGTCATGCTGCCGCCAAAATGTGTAGGTCAAGGTCATATTTGACAGAGTTATGCTCCTTTTTGTACTTTTTGTACTATTTTGGTTATAACTATGCCATTTCTTAAGATTTCTTCATTAAAGTTTACAATTGTATTGCTTATGACGAAACTTTGTAGGTCAAGGTCATATATGCACCCATATTGTACTTAGATCTTGTCACGAATTTATTGGTTATTCTGACAAAGTGTAAGAGGGCGACACAAGTGTTCTACTGAACTCCCATCTAGTTAACCAATAGGCGTTTATATTTGGTTTACTAATACAGAGAAATTATTTTTTTAAATCATATTTCTTTTTTTTTTGTATATTATCTTATATTCTACTTAGTACAGTTAAATTCTTACTTCTTACATGTTTTTAAAGCATTGACTGTGTTTTCAGCATAAGTCAATATGACTAGTTTAAGGGTAATATAACTTTAACTGATTAACTAACTAACGAACAATTAGTCTCAAACAGATCTCAGTCCATTATGGTTATGACAGGAATTTTATTTTCAGATGGTCATAGCCCAGAGTCTTAGACGAAAGAAAAATTTAAATCATCTGTTGATCATCTGCAGATTTTGATTATATAACTAAATGCAAGGACGATGGGTATCTTGTAAACAAATGGTGAAGGCCTAATGACTCTGGTAGGGGATTTAGTTCATTTTTAGAGCATACAATTATAACCTTTGTATGTACTAGGGACACGCACACTTTCTTATTTTTAGCATGCACATGTTTCGGTATGTACTATCAAAAGCACAGAATGAGTGAACCTGTTTTGTAGTTACTTGTTCTTGTAAACCATCGTAATTTTCTTCAGGCCAAAGAAACGAGGGTGTTTTATATCATTCAGCAAATGTAACAATAAAAAATATTCGGAAACATTAAAATTAGAAACGGAAGTCGGCGCACATGTATTTCATCAGCGTAACACGTTCTGTAAATTGCGCGTGAATGTTGTCAGGTACAAAGGTATTAATTTTTATCATTTTGATATGATATTATGCATTTGTACCGAAGGGTGTCAATTAAATGACAAATATGTAAGTAAAGTACTTAAATCTATTTTCGTGAAGCAAGTTTTTAGCTTGTCCAAATCTGCCCAAAGAACATTTTGCAGATTCACGAGACAAATGATTTTATTTATGTTGATTTTCGTACATATATTTCAGTTTAGAGGATGAAAAGATTTGCCTCTTAATTATTGCTGAGGATGGCAACCGTACACATTATAATGATATCACTCTAGCAAATCCGTTGAGAAGTGTCAACTGTATCTTGCGTATTTTTCGCGTGACAAACATTTCGCGATTGACTTATTCGCGAATGGATAAATTTGTATTAGTAAAGCTATGTGAAATAAATATTTCGCGAAAATTTGAAATTATCGTAGTGGGAAATTTGCGAAAATGAGCGCGAATATGACATAATTTACAGTAGGCGATTGACATTGGTGCATAGAGGTTGCAATCTCAGCCTACTATCATTCATTATATACAGCAGGTTTGTGAGGTGTGTCAATTGTAGTCATAACATGCAAATCATATGCAAATCTAAAGGGCCTAACTTAAATTTGCAGCATATTTTGAAACTACAGCTTTTGAACATTTTTGGCTTTGAAGACAGATCACATTTCCAGAAAATGTATGTTAGTCCAAGTAAGGCAACTATCTGACGCAGACTGTTGCATATAACCGTACATTTTTATAATAATATTGTAAGTGGTCGTAAAAGAAGTTCGTTTCAATTGTCACACAAGGACAGTAGATAGACAGTTTGAAAATAGGCGACATATCCAAACAATAACCATTGACCTAACTTAATCTGTATACTTGCACAAATCTATCGTTTTGGTCCATAAAACAGACACTTCGTACGTTTTAATACAATTCCTTCTGCTAGATTAATTTTCAATTTCTCTACAAAGCAAACAAAACGAAAAATCAACTTAATTAAATCCAGTTTCTCTGGCATTAATTACGGGTGACACTAATACGCTTAGCTGAGTGTTTCGGACCACATACATTAAAAAGATGTATTTTTATAATTTACAAGAAATTTCTCGACGCCAAACACAGAATCAGAATAAATCAACAACTAGATTTGATTAAGATGAACCCCGTTCAAACAGACATTGTTCGAATTAAACTGCATTAAAATACCACCGGGGAACAATGATTCGGGTGCAATTTATGAAATAAGTCCTTAAATACAAACGACGTGCAAATATAATACATTTAATGCATGCATTAGATTTGCGGGAATTGATTCAATTTCCAGCTTTAATCACAAACAGAGATGGCAGTGAAACGGAAATACATTATAAAAAAGACCCACAACTATACATATGATTTCACCTTATTCCTCAGAATATATTGGCAATGAACCGTATTGAAATTTTTTATCATTAACTGTTGTCACGGTACACATGTACCTGTTAACGTTACTGTCGATTCTTAGATGATTGAAAACCGACCCCTTTCTTCTGTAAGAAACTGGTAGAGAACAGTCTGTCGTTAGCAAAGACTCGAAATATGAACTTTATCAGTGTCACCGGCTTCAAAAGTACATGTGTCATATTAATATGTACTTTTTAAAGTTAGCAGTGTAAGAAAGGGGAGAGATTTGCGGAGTACTTTATTCTTAAAATATGAAGCACAATATAATTTATATCCTTTACAATGCCAATGTCCATAACGTATGAAGTGAATTAAATAGATTTTTTTAGAAATTTAACTTTTTATTTTTGAAGTTTTATATATTGCATAATACAGCATATAAATAGACTACTTCATTTCATCTGTATTAATTATACTTATAAAACTAGGAAAATGAAAAGAGGCCCTGGTCATTTCACATTTCACATCTGTTAGTACATGAAACATATTGCCTGTATCTACAGCGGCATGATTATTAGACACATGCCAGTAACGACTGCCTAGGTGTTTTTCTTTTCCATCTGCTGAAACAAAAAAAAAAGCGTCTCCAATGAACAGATCTGTAAGCCGAATGCTTTATGACCATAACCATTTAATGGTATGGCAAAATACGCACAATGAGTGCAAAATATATGGATTTCATAGATAGCGCGGGTCGGGGGTTAATTCAATTTGTTACTCGAGTGTTTTCCGTACTCGAAATTTTAACGGTTCAGTGAAAATTTTGGTTTCAATTTCACGACAAATCACCGAAAGTGACAGAACAGTCGCCGTATGATAAGTCAGTGTATGTGAATATAATAGCAACTTGACTCTGGTACTTTTCTTGAATGAGGTTTTAAATATAAAATTATCGTTTTCAATTATTGCTCTTTAATTTGTTTGTGGCGTTTTGTGGTATGGTGGAGAAAAGCAGAAATAAGAATTGACAGTTTATTTGAGGGTTACAGTGATAAGACACGGATCTTCATAAATATAAATTTTGGATGTAATTGCCATGCAGAATGGGTTTTTGTGGTTTGTAATTGTACACATATCATATCTATGCACCAATGGTTTTCGCACGGCCATGGATTATTCCGCAACATTTCTATAGCCCGTGCATCATTTTCTGATGTTACTCATGTCAATTTGAAAATCAGCGTTCATTTACAAAGAAATGGCCGAAATAAAAGAATTACATAACTATGAAAGTTTGTATGTATATATGATATTCCTTTTTACTTTTTTCTTTTTTCTCTGTGAGTTCTATTTTTATTTACCTCTAGCTAAAATTTAATCGAGATTATGATAACACGGCTATGTGCAAATTTCAATCGTGTTAGAATCCATTACGGAAAAGCAGTTTTAGAGATTTTAGTGTTCTAATTTTTATCTTAGATAGTATATTAATTTGCCATATCTCAAATAAATCTAGACTTGTTTAAACAAGGTCATTAAACGATACTGCAGCATTTGTGTTATTGTCGATCTTAAGATTCAAAGTTTTAACAGTTAAAATGTTATAAAATAGCTTTTATTTGAAAACGAAAAACTTAAAAATGATTAAATGGTAAAAGTTGGTCTTGCTGTGCACGTGACGAAGCAAATCTAGTAAATGTCCTTTCTCAAGTACAAAATTTACAGCATCATTACTGTCTGCCAGTCTGCTTGTTTTGGATTTTTAGACTTAAGGTGATTCACTTTTAAGTCAGTGAGGGATGAAGGTTCTGTTTAATCCGCACATACTTTATTGTTCTCTTCATTAGATGGCTGCCTTTTTATTCCTATGTATCATTAATAGAACAATGATTTTTATTCAGATCTTCAAAGATGCATTCTCGAAACAGTGCATGAAATAGCTCGTAACACAATAGGCTGGGTCCTTTGTATTCTCTTGTAAGACCCCGTTTACATCACTTCGCTTCGTACAGCTTCTTTCAGGAAAAGTCTTAAGTGAAGAGCTAATTGAAAAAAAAAAAAAAAATTTTTTTTTTTTTTCCCCCCACACCACACAACAAAAAAAAAAACCAAAAAAAAAAAAAAAAAAAAAAAAAAAAAAAAAAAAAAAAAAAAAAAAAAAGGAACGAAGTATACCAATCTTATGAGAATTTTAAACTACATGTAAAAGTATGAATAACAGCGTAGTGTGTTTGGCACGTATCATATCAAAACTTACTTTCACTTTATTATTGACACCGGGACAAAAACCTGGCATTCACTAACAGACATAATTATAGTGTAATGTAAACGAGCCCTGAACGAAAAACTACAATATGTTCGATTAATAAAGTACCGGTTACAGCGAGTTGAATTCCGTGCAATTGTAATGACTTACATCAAGTCACAGTGGCTATAAAATTTTATTATGATCTTTGCTGATAATAATTTGCCTCATCAATTAAGTAATAAATGTTTTAGAAATTATTAAATCCGTTTTATTCCGTGACAAGATATTTCAATCAGTGTTTGAAATGCTGAAATCAAATATTGCCTCCCAGAAAACACGATAAAATTTTGCAATAATTCTACCTTAACATTGAATGCTTAATTACGGTATTATGATCTAGTCTTTAATTTCTGATTTCGAACAAGCCGAGTGAACAATTTTCAATCATGAAACCTAGTCGCTCGCGTGACATCGTGCCTTCGTCCATTCGATTCCAGACTTAGCTCCGGAAGGCGCACCGTTTTATTTCGGAAAGCATGATATTAACCCTTTGAAATTAAGGCTTATTTATGATTGTTTCAACTTAAATACTGCATCATCAGATAATCTAATTTTTGAAACAAACAACAAATAAATTATACATTTATATGACGGAAAATATTAGCTCGCGACGCATTCTGAATTTAGCGTCTTAAAAGATTTGTATCTTGTAGAATCTAAGCGCGAGCTTTCAAGACGTTATAGCGTTGTTTCCATTAAGGACGCTTAATGGGAATTTATTATCTTTTCAGATGATATGATGCTTCATGAGAAATGGTATATTTGTACAAATTTATGTGGATTTGAAACGCGATATGACTTTCTGTCTGATTTGCAAGATGTCAATGAAGCAAGCGCGCTCGCCAGGCAGTCGTCTGTTCACTTTGCTTCTTTATATAAAAAAAGCCATTTATACATATATTCTTACAATTGGTCTTCTGACTTCCAATTTTGGCAAGTCGGGCGAAGCAGACGACACTGTATTTGTCGTCTGCTTCGGGGAGTATATGTACACATGTTTTTTTTTATATACAGGCAACATAAATCATTGGAACTCAAGAAATTAATAAATGTTTATTTGTACTTTTTACCTGTTTTTACAAAACGAGTATATATTTTCAGATAATTATGTTGACAGAAAGAAAATCCATGACATTTTGAAAGAACTTTATGTTATGTCCATTGTTGTTTCCTTTCTTTCCTTTTTGCTTGCTGTGGTATTTGCGCTCTGTTTTCTTAAAACTGAGTAGTGAAGATGATATGGAAGCTAAGCGACTCACAGAGTTACAGTAAACTCCGTATATAACGACTCCAGATCTAACGAAATTCCGGATATAAGGAACAAATTGTCTTGGCTCGATTCTTTTTATTCCTTCTTTATCTTATATGAAAATGCTATATGGATATAACAAACTACGGATATGGAGAACAAGTTTAAATGGTCCCAAAGAATTATTCACTATATGCAGAGATTTCTGTATATGTTTTAAAACAAATGGTCTTCTTTCAAGTATTTTCCTTGAACATGATCCAAAATGAAAACAGGCCATTTGAATAGGCGAGCCCCATACCGAGTATTTTTTTTGTCTTTATCTGACTTCTTGTCTATACCGCTGATTATCCATTATTGAAAACAGACAGTTGAAATCACGTTATTCTATAAATCAGATGAAAATACCATAAATTGGCATAGAGCATTTCATTGCCTTTGTAATTTGATGGCTATCGGTTCTTTCTTCAATTTATTCGATTTTCGCACGAAAGTGGTGAAAGCTTTCTCTAATGGAACGAAAAATTACCCGCTATTCCATATGAATTATTTCCTACTTTTTATTATTCCGTACATTAAAACATATTTAAGGTCTCGTTTATTAATTTGTCTGAAAATGGATTGATCTAATTCGAAAGGGAGAATACTCTCGATTTATTACTTACGCTTTGCCGGTGTGATAAGGTCCCTTTAAAACAGAGATCTGGTGTGTTTATAGCTCTGTAAAGCTGTGTAAAGCATCAGTCTCAGTGGAAAATCTATGTTGATATGTTGGGCCATAGTTTCACATTTCATACACTGTGAAGAATATTACCATTTCGTTACAGATGTGAATAGTATGATCTCATTTTCCACACACCACAGGCACATCGGTATGTTATTTCACATTTTGTGTGAAATGGAGTTTTGATGTGGCATAAAATCGCAAACTTCGCACGAAATTAAGTTCAAATGTTCATCTCATCGAGGCGACGTGCGGGCTGTAGGACCATATTTTTTCCAAGATGGTGAAAAGTAGGGTCCTATTTGTTGCAGATGTGAATAAAATAATCTCATTTTTCACACAAAACAAACACATTTGCTGTGATCACTGTGTGATTTACTGCTTACCTCTTTGTTGGAAAACACATATGTCAGATGTGAAAATGTGAAGAAGCAGAAAAGGACCTTACTGAAAAATGTGATCTACGCAAATATGGTTCTACAATGCTATTTTCTTGCTCAGAATGAATACTATTTTTGTTGTTTAATCGCAGAATGGATTTTCGCACCGTTTAACACGGTTTATTTGAGCTCAGCTACAGAAGTCATACTTGTCAGGGTAACATGAAACATTTTGGTACATAGTTAACTTCACATGTACCACTTACCTGAAATTCGCACCAAAAAGATTATGCAGTGCAGTGCTTTAACACATATATTTGGGGTTTGGACCCGGCCAGCTTCGTCCCAGATCATGATTATAAATTTTAACTAAAAACCAACTCGTATCTATACAGAAAAACTTAACTGAAACCCTTTTTACAAATTCTCATTTTCACACTAGTATGTCATTATTATATGACATTCTCGGATGAAAACGAGAATTTAAAAAAGAGTAATAAATGACATCACAGGGTGAAAACGAGAATTTGAATAAAGAGTTTCAATTTATTGTTTTATATGTATAGATTCTAGATTTAAGTTGCTTTTGTGAAAGAAAGTATTATAATGATCTCGAACGGAGCTGGCCGGGTCCAAACCCCGGGTATCTGTTGCCTTTATATTAATAAAGGGAACAATATCGCCTTTACATAAATAAAGGCTAAGTACACATTAGAGCGGGAATCAATCTGTCGTCCATTGTCAACAATACATAAAAATGTGTTGTCCATAACTAACAGGCCATTACGGTTGTGTCTATACACTGCCTGAAAGGGACATGTACATTTTACTGACAATATTTAGATCTATCTGAATGTTTATCAATAACCTTTAGCTCTACGACCCACAGCACACACCAAGGCACTGTGTCACTGATATAATGCGACGGGCGCTTGTTATTACGGAGCTCATGTTCCCAAATTGTCATAGCTACAATGTTTAATTCAGGCACAACCAGCATGAAGAGTTGGACTAACGTCACCTACATACCTCGCCCGTCTAACACCAGGTTTCCCATCGCGACAATGCTTAAAACAAATATTTACTTAACCAAAATATTCTTGGAAATAAGCCGGATTAGGTAGTGTCTCAGACAACATGTCTTTAAAGTAAGAAATAAACAACACAAAGACATTCTGATAGGAGCAGATTTGTTCTATTATTTATTATTTGAAATATTTCATTACACATTTTTAATCAAAATAATGGCATATAAGCAAAATATGTTAACTTAGATTTTCATGTTATCATACCTGTAACATACTAGACACACGGTAAGTTTGATTAGAACATGCTTTTCTAACGTTTAAGTGGGTTGAAACTGTTATTCTGTTTTAGTGACAGTAATTCTACTACAATGATGTTGACATTATGTCTCAACACACCAAGTTTAAGTGTAAAATCTAATTCCTTTAAAGAGTTATTTAAAAGTTATATCTTCTTTTTTGCAACATCGATCCTTCAGCGATGTAACATTGAATGTTCAGTGTATGTCATTGCAAAACGAAGTAAATAATGTCTGTAACGTAATTGCGGACGGACGGAAAGACGGACGGACAGAATAGTGCAAACCTGTAGTCCCGGTCAAATGACCGATAGGGGACTAATAATGTCAGTAACGTTTTGAACCAGTGACAAAATAACACCCCATTACCTACATGACCAAAATGATACAGGCGCACAGATTTCTTGTACGAATATTAGTACTGATGACTAATGTCAAGACTGTAAACAAGTATCTTTCATTATAATTAATCAAACGCACAATTAACTTTGTATTCTAGTCCGATATGTCTAATACTTGAGCAACATTTTATGAGCGAAGATATTATCTCTAAACATTTTCCTGATTGGCAATATTGGTGAAGAATAAAGGTTTCTGTGTGTAAACAATCACTTATAGAGTATGTTTGTTAAATCAATGACTTGTTTGTTAAATCAATGACTTGTTTGTTAAATCAATGACTTGTTTGTTAAATCAATGACTTGAAACTTGAAAATAGACTATAGCAATACATAGAATCGGACCTTGAAGAAGATGTTGTGGCCATAAAAAAATAATTCACTCCAGAATAGGTTGTGATTGGCCAAAAATGGAGCTTCCATTGTCTAAAAATGGTTTATCACGGTAGCACAGTGATTTAGACAAACTGATTGATGTTTGATGTATGAAAAAATGAAATAAGTGAGTTTTAGTAAAGTGGTAAGGAATGCTATATTTATTCAGGTGATAACAAAAATACCACAATGCCTATGATTGTTCATCCTAAAGTATGTGATATTACATTAGAAAAGATGGCAAATTGCTACTTATTCTGAAAAACATTGTCAACAAAAATATAAGTATACGATACTCGAATTCCTGCTTATTCTGGATTTATCATCTCGCTTTGATGGTGTATCAATAGAGAATAATATTGCGAAAAAGTCAAAGGAAATTATCGACCCATCATTATTTTTCCAGAACCAAACTAGCAAAATAACATTTCTTGTTATACTGATTATCATCAGTGAAAGCTTTCTCTAATGGAACGAAAAATTACTTTTTATCATTCCGTAAATTCAAAAGGGAGGATACTCTCGATTAATGTCTACGCTTTGCCGATGTGATAAGGTCCCTTGGTAAATTGGACTGAAGTTACTTTTTCACAGAACCGATAGGATGAATAATTTACTGGTGTGTTTATAGTTCTGCACATATTTGTAAATTTGTACGAGGAATGAAAACGGAGTATTTATCATTCACTGTGGACAATTCTACGCTGGATGAATGCTATGTAGGACCATAGTTTTCTCATATCATATTTATCACGCTGAAATGAATAGGATCATTTCGTCACATATGTGAAGAATATGATCTCCATTTTTAAACACAACAGTCGCATGTTTCACATTACCTGTGAAATGTGTGAGCGATGTGGGTTTTTATATGTGACATGATGTAAGTAGGTTAGGTATTTTATTTTGTCCTAGTTTTATGCAAAGTTGCATGTCTGTATGTTGTGTACGCATGTAATGGTTGATATTTTATAAATATACATGTTAAATGTATATATAGTCCTATACATGTATGTACTTTTAGCATACAGCATAATTTCCTTGTTAATCAGGTCATTTAATATCTGATATGAGTTGATAAGGGTTTTAGTAAAGGCATTTGCCTACATATTCACACTCAGTATTTTAAATGTGAATGGTTTTAAGTATATTTTAACAGACTGGAACGCGTTCTCCTAGTCCAGAAACATTATTGTGATAAACAATGGGTACCAGTTTATATATCTACACAAGATATTTCATGGTACGTCACATTTTAGGCTGAACTTGTCAGTATGAACTTACCTGTTATAACTAACTGGGAGAGTTATAACTGGGATAAAACATTACAGCATGTAGGATTAACAGGGATATTGTGTCTTTTATGTGTACATATGTAAACAATATTAAAAGTAAGATTATTTTACTGTGATACACATGATTGTTATATTAGTCAGATACGGGTAAATGAATCAAATTGACTTTTATTGAGACTACAAATGTATTTTAACAGTCTCTTATAATTCATATATGAATGTCATTGTGCATGGTATTTTATGTTATGTTATTTATGCAATGTACTTGATGTGCAATGAAGAGATTTTAATAAACTATATATATATATATATATATATATATATATATATATATATATATATATATGAAATTAAATACTTCGCACGAAATTTGGTTTGAATGTTCAACTCATTGAGGCAACCTTTACACATTTTTTCCAAGATCACATTTTTTTATACAATGAAGAATAGTTTCCTATTTGTCACAAAGTGAAACACATGTGATAGATAGAATCTCATTTTTTTCATTGACTGTAAAATGTGTGATTTACGTGCAAATCCCATTGTTGGAAAATTGCATTATATGTCACATGGGAAAATGTGAAGAATAGGATTATTATAAAAAATTAGATCTGAAAATATGATCCTATAATGCTCTTGTCTTACTCTGAAAGAATGCTATTTTTGTTGTTAACCCGCCAATGTTAAACACGGTGTTATTTAAACGCATAACTGCAATTCAATTATAGAACATATTTTACAGTGTAACTTGAGACATTTTGGTAAACAGTTTACTGTAAATACCAACTTACCTGAAAGTCTCGCAAAAAAGGTCCAAATTTGTTTTGGATATAATGGGAGTACTTAGTTCTTTCCATGCTTTTATCCGTTTTATAAAAATGAATGTTTTTATTGATACGTTGTACATAAGTAGCTGCGTTCATACACGTACTTGTATATATGCCTGCAGTGCATGAGCATAACGTCTACATGAATAGAGGCCAAGTTCACACCTCTGCAGTACACGAACATAGCGCCTTTACAGTACACACCAATCTGTCGTGCACTGTCAACACTGCTTGAATATGTATTGTCCATAATTAATAGGCAATGCCTACGCACTGCCTGAAGGAAGCCGCACATTTTACTGACAATTTAGACAATCTATCCAGGTGTTGACGAATTAGGAAATGTGAATGTCTGCCAGACTCGCCTTTAGCTCAACCGCCCGCAGTACACCCAAGGCACTGTCTCTAGGATATAATGCGACGGGCACCTGGGAAATTTGGAGCCTAGCCCGGCAAGCACTCATATTCTTAAATCGTCACCATCTATAAAGACGAGGCGCTTCCCCTCTTGCTATTGTTAAGGCACTTTCAACACAAAAAGTCAGACTGACGCCACATACATACATTTTGTACCTCGCCCGTCCAACACCAAGTTTCCCGCCTTGAAAGTGATAAAAACCATGATTTACTTAAGCCAATTATTCTTGGAAATAAACTGTTAGCGAATGTTGGGATGTGATAGTGTCTTAGGCAACATGTCTGACCAAGATATAAACATCACAAAGGCATTCTGATCAGACTCGTGAACACCAAAAAAACTGACATTCGTGAAAATATCATTTTTTGGTATTCACTTGTGAAATACAATCGATATTTCACTGAAACAAACAAATATCCTCTATTTATTTATGATTATGACACATTTCATTACACATTTTAAATAAAAAATACAGACAAAACGCCAGCATACGTTACATTTTCATGTTGTTCTACCTGATAAACAGACGACACACACTAAATGCTATCTAAAATTTATGGCTGGAAACTGTTATTATGTTTAAGTGACAGTAAATCCAACATTATGTCTCAACAAACCAAATTAAAATGTAAAATATTATTCCACTGTGGATGATATATTTTAAAGTTTAATAGTGCAATATTGATGCTTCCTATATTGCATGTTTATTCATGGTACGTCATTGAACATGTAGTAAACAAGTTAAGGAGGTATTGCCATGACGAAGTCCCCTGCAATCGTTATACGTTATATGGTACTTTCGAAATCAAAGAATATTCTACAGAAGAAATTTGACTAGACTCGCTACGACACAAAACAGTTGTTCACATATGATATTGTTCCAAGTAGCTATTTGTGAAGATTGATTGATGCAAAAGACAAACAAAAGTAGTCTGTGTCACGAACTGGAAAAGAAACTTGACATTAACGATATACAGCCACCTTCTAAATGCACAGAAATGAGAGCAGTTTGTTTGGTTGATGTAATGGCCAACATAAGGAAGGTGAACCGAAGACATTTGAAGACCTTTGCTATAATGTTATCATCATAATGCTTAAAGTTTGCAGTGATGCAAAAAGAATCGCTTTGTGTTTGACTCTTACATAGAAGGTTCAGTAAACGATACGAGAGAACAACATGGGCACTCAGTTAAACCAATAGGAACAATAGAGTTGAAGAAAACAACCCATTGTCTGTTAATATTGATACTTTCTGGGGATCAATTGTTAAGTGTTAAGGAAATGGGTGCAGGACAATAGACCATATGTGTGTCAAGGGTTCAAGACGCTACAAGCAAAGTAGCAGAAAGAATCATTTTGCTTTTGGGTGATACAAATGTCATGGTGCTTGCATTTTATTACTGGCAAACTTTGAAGATCTCCGGTCTGCGTGAGATCTGGATGAGGGCTGGAATAGGCAACTCTACGAGATATGTACCTCTTCATGCTATTGCAGAAAGTCATTAGGAGCTTTATGCCGTTCTTCCTGCCGCAAATATCCTTACAGGCTGCGACACCACACATACAGTCGGAACCAAACTTTCTGCTTTAAAAGCTTCAACAGAAAGGTACCTATCAGAATTTTGAAATCACTTAATTGAGGTAAAAAGAATGGCAGAACAATATCTAGTCAAAGTGTTGAAGCCAACTGCTACATGTCTGACAATGGATGAGCTCAGATATGCCATGTATCATCAAAGCAAGGCGATGGATATACACACCTCAGCACTGCCAGATCATTATTGTGATCATTGTTTGCTACATATATACAATTACATTGTCTTCAAGACATTGATGTTGATCCCAAATTATATGGCTATGAAGAGGTTGATGGATCTTTGATTACCAAGGTCATTCACCATAGTATCCCAAGTGGACTAGTTCTGACTTGCAGCTGCAAAGGGTGCTTAACGAAATGATGTGCATGCAGGAAAGCAAGGATTTCGTGTTGTGTTTACTGCAAATGCCGAGATAGCACTGTAGGATAAAACTGTAGTAATCGTTTCATTACTCTGTTATTGCCAGTTGTGCTTTGACTATGAATATAAACCTGATCAGACAATAAAAAACAGTCTAGCTTAAAGCTTAAGTGCTTTTTTATGATACATATTTGGGAGAACTTAATTTTTAACTTTAATCTAGTTTTTTATGTTATGTTAATGAAACAACAATCTAAGCGTTTTTTTTAACTTATCACAATATTGGTAATTTGCACGAGTACATAACCAAATATACATGAATGGGTAAAATTATGACAAAGTTGTAAATGTTTTAATATTTTATAATTATAAATTAGTGATACATGTAATAGCAATGTATATTTTATTGATTTTAAACAAATATCAATAGACCTTGATGTTAGTTTATGTTGAAAAAGAAAAATTAGATATACTAGTTAAAAAAATTGTTCTAAAACAGTTGCAAATCATAAATAATTGTATAATTGAAATTTGGCTCATTTCTCATGTCAAATTACCCCAACCACGTTTTATCCTTAAATTACTAATTTAAGTCAAAATAACCCTATCTATAGTAACTTAATTTAATCAAATCATCTCCACTTATCACATTTACAACAATTGTTTTTATCAAAGAATATGTTTATGTGAGTACTACAAAACTTTGGGCATTTTTTTACATTTTAGAGGGAAATTTTTCGATAGAAATTGTAAAAAACAATAAAAACGATACATTTTTTCAGTAAAAATCTAATCAATACTTATTTTTTTGTTAAGTCAAGAAGAAAAATGAAAAATAAACTTAACCTATACAGAAAATGTGTTTGTAAAATGTTTAAGTGTTGTTTATGTTGAAAAATCACAATTTGGCGGCCATCTTGGCGGCCATCTTGGATTTCTCGCTTATGACCATGATGCGACACGATCACCCTCACTTTTCTTGCATATGAGATGTTCCTCAAACAAAATCAGCAATAATATTGAGGGGACCTTTTATGCACACAGAACCCCCCTCAGGGACTAGACTACTAGTCGCTAGTCAGAGTTCATTTCCTCATACCATCAATATAACATTTATTTGGGTTGACTAGACTTTATAGCTTCTTTCTCGGTCCAGGTTGCGCACGAAATGTTTACGGAAAAACAGCATAACATTCTCTATTTCTATGTAAAACTATATGTTTTAATTTTTAAAACACATAATGTGATGATCATTTTGCTCTTTATGTTTTATTTACTATATACATACAAAATACATTCTGTAAGTTACTGCTTAGACATGGTAAATGAAATGAATAACTGAAATTATTTATATAAAAGTGAAAACAATGTAAGACATATAAAATTGAAAACAGTGAAATACACTTAAAAGAACTTATAGGTAAAAGTGTTGAAAATTAGTGACACTGTACAACAGATGAAATAAAAAGTGAATTAATTTATACTGCAAATTTTTTGTATAATGTTATTTATCGAAATCTAAAAAAAGTCTTACTGTAGTGTCTCTCGGGCACAATGACCCAAGGGATTGTCTAAAGCGAGATCGACTTTTTAATTTTCAACAAAATAGGTCATCTCAAATGGGCCGTGGCCCCTTTTGCTTTACAATTGAGGTTATTACTTTGTAAGTTAATTTTTTCAACATAACTAAGTTGAAAATTCAAGATACTAAGTTGAATATTCAAGATACTAAGTTGAAAATTCAAGATACTAAGTTGAATATTCAAGATACTAAGTTGAAAATTCAACTTACTAAGTTGAAAATTCGAGATACTAAGTTGAAAATTCAAGATACTAAGTTGAATATTCAAGATACTAAGTTGAATATTCAAGCTACTAAGTTGAAAATTCAACTTACTTAGTTGAATATTCAAGATACTAAGTTGAAAATTCAAGATAGTAAGTACTAAAATCAGTAACTTAGTAAAGTGAATTTTCAACTTAGTAAATTGAATTTTCAACTAAGTATCTTGAATATTCAACTTACTATCTTGAATTTTCAACTCAGTAAGTTGAATTTTTAACTCAGTATCTTGAATATTCAACTCAGTAAGTGAAAATTTAGTATCTTGAATTTTTCAACTTACTATCTGGAATTTTCAACTTGGTAAGTTGAATTTTCAACTAAGTATCTCGAATATTCAAATAAATTAATTTACTTCCCTTTATAGAAACTATTGTTGCGAGTTCGCAGACATCATTGTTTTGTCATAAAAAGTTTACTTATATAGTAAGGGTAGTATGGGGCGTAGGGGTTGGTGGTAAGCACAATTACAAACAAACAAAGGGCGTAGGGGGTTTTTCCATTGCACGGTCATTACATATGGATCCGTGTATGCAGACAAGTCTAACGTGCTTCTTTATGACCACACCTTATTATGCATTAAAGGGAGATAATTCATTTAGAATAAAACAAACGTTTTATCAAAACTTAAATTGGTTTTTCAGTCATTTGAGAGAAAAAGAGGAAAATGACTAGAAAATTCAATAATGTCTGATGAAAACACAATGCAAAAGCGAAATATTCAATATTCAAATTACCTCCCGTAAAAGGTGGAGAATCAAATTTTGGCCATGTTACAGATTTGTTTGAAACT
>JAFMSR010001797.1:0-24975 GCA_022818135.1 Saxidomus purpurata
TGACAAAAATATGAAAGAAATGTGTTTGTCAATTGTTATAGATTACCGGTAAAAAGAACATAATTCTATCCCTATTCCATCCATAGATTCATTATATATTTATAAGTATCTCAAGTGTTAATGGGACTTTAAGTCTGACTTTTAAATTCACACAGATTTAATTCAAGTGAAACATAGTTATAACGGTTAGATTTAATAAAAGTATGCATACTCACAGACTAATTTTACTAATATTTCATTCAGGAGTGGATCGTTTCTACAAAGATATTGAGTTAATGATTGGGTACCAGCCAAGTGGACTATGGAAATTCGCTTGGAGATACGTCACACCTACTGCCATTCTGGTAAGTGCATATAATCACCTGAACAAGTGCAACAGAAATAGATCATTAGTCTGCCAGGCAGGTGGCTACCTTACAGTTGCTTTTACCAACTCAGTTCTTAGTTGAAGAAGTGTCAGTTTCATTTAGATCAAGTTTTGCACATTCAGAATTCACAGGAAAAGGAAGTTCTGTTCATATACCAGAATAGCAGTTGCTGTCATAAGTACACGATTGATATGGAAATGTCTATCACCGAGGGTAGCTGGGAGGGAATGTTACGCTTGGTGACAGATATTACCATCTGAACCAAATGTGTAATGATAGAAACTTTGTCTTGCGTATCGTCTTGCACTTTAAAGTAGATTTCTAAGTGCAAACTTAATGAAATGGTGTTTTATCATATGAAAACAAAAGATATTTAGCTGTTGTATTTAGGAAAG
Source organism: Saxidomus purpurata (assembly GCA_022818135.1). Lineage (NCBI taxonomy): Eukaryota > Metazoa > Mollusca > Bivalvia > Venerida > Veneridae > Saxidomus > Saxidomus purpurata. The sequence goes on from JAFMSR010001797.1 coordinate 764, forward strand.
GGATGTCTGGCACAGGGTGTGGGGTTCCAGACCAATTATTCCGCCTTGGGTAAATCACCAGAAATTCCGATCCAGTATGCAAGAAAGAGAAATTAGGGATTGTTGAGTTACAATAGCTGCCATTAATCACACTATTTAACAATATTTAACTACGAAAAAATCAAGACTCAACCTTACGTTTTTTGAGAGTTAAATATTTGTTTAATAAAATGGAGGATATTGTATGTGTGGTTGTAGGCTGTTGAAATAAATAACCTGAAAATATATTTAGTTTATACTGATTTATTTTAGCTTGATTGTGAAGAAAGCTTTAAGCTTATCGAGTCACTCTCAAGTCCGCTTCCTGGAAAAGCCAGTACTGGTGTCATATTAGCAGGTACGGTTGTGACACAAGTGGCGCTCGAACCTGCAACCTTCGGGGAGAGCAGCAGACACCTTAACCTCTACACCACTGCTCCCCTCAATTATGTGAACTCCTGTAGAAGTCTTAGGTAATAGTGGTTCAAGTCAGTTTACAGCACAAAATACAGAGCATGATGTTAGGCCTCAGATATGGGATAAGTTGACAATATTGGAGACAAAATAATGTGTACATTAACATAATGATATTTCAATTTACACTTTCAGTTTATCTGGTTGTTCAGTATAATTACCCTTGGACCAGTTACCTACGGTGAAAAGGCTTACCCTCAATGGGCTGTTACATTCGGTTGGTGCCTGGGCAGTATCTCTATTATTCCTATCCCGGCTTGTGCTATCTACCAGTTACTGAAAGCTGAAGGAACATTTATGGAAGTAAGTTGATCAATTTGATATGACCTGGTTTACCAAAGTTTAAACTTAGTACTAGTATGCCTTTTTTTCATGCAGACGGATAAAATAGACTGCTTTATTATGAATTGCCAATGATTAACTCTATACCATGTTATTTTTACTTAATTGCAAAGGAACATGATTCATAAAGTGACTCTACGTTGTTTCCATGTAATAAGTATTAATTCAAGGATTTATCAAGATTAAAAAGTAGATTTTGTTTTAAGGGATCAATCACAATTGTATGAAAATGAATATTTTTTTGTAAACACGATATTGTTACTTAAATGACTTATTATTGTTACCTGCAGCGTTTACATATAATATCAAAGCCATCGAAAAAATGGGGTCCAAGAGAGCCGGAACATCGCCAAGAATATTTGGAATCATTGCAAGAAGATAAGGCAAATCACACATTACCATTGTATCAAACTCGGACTGTGAAACGTAATGTTACTGACCCAGAGGGAAAGTCATTCTTGCCGTGAAATTATAATGAAATAGAACAAAAGACATATACTCCGTTACAACATCAATCAGTCTGCAGTCATGTCAGTTTTCAAATGTGCCGATTAAAATCTTCAATAAGGAGATTGGAAAAGCTGCCAGTACGAATTCTGGTCAACTGGATACAGAGAGTACAGGTCACGAAAGAGCTGGTATTGATGCAGGGTATCTTATCTAGGAGGATAATTATTAAAACATATTGCTGCCAACTTTGCTAGCATAGAAGCAACATCAAATTTAAATTGGCAAAACATCTAGAAGGAAATTTGTTAAGAAAATGTTGATTATATAGAAAACGGGTTTTTTGTATGCATTAGTATTTGTTTGACAAGTAGTTTTTAAACAAAAGATCTAACAGCAGAGAAATTTACAGGGAGATAACTTTAATATGGAGATATATTTATTACATAATGCCATCTGAAGAAACAATACAATATGAAGAGCGTATAAACATCAGCTGAATGGGATGGCAGCACAGACTTTGGCTATTTATTATCTTGTAAATGTAGAAAAAAAAAAAGATAAATTCTTAAATGAAGAAATTAGCCCTTAGTCTATGGTGTAATTTTCCTGGCTTAGTGCACCAGCCAAGGTGTAACTTTCCAGGATCATAAATAACTATGGTACCTGCTAGCACTGACATGTGAAGACAGTGTATACTGTTGCCATCTCTTTTTTGGCTGAGGTAATGATCAGTTTTATCTTAATTTAGACAAAGCTGATTGAATTTGCAAACATCTCATTTTGTTTTGTGCAAAAATACTTCATAATTTTTACCTGTAAAAGATCAACTATGTATCAAACATATCTTTTGTTCATACTTTTTTCAACTTTTTATTTCATCTTCATGTACAATGTGTATTAGAAAACTTCATGATTATCATTTGTGTTTAAATGTTGCATAATTATGTATTATATGTATTATATTGTTGCAAACGTGATAAGAGTATTGATTACTTACTTCCATGAAGTATTGTATAATACAAACATATCTGCTACAGTAAAGTTCCACTATCAAGACCACCCAATATTTAAGACCAGGCATTTCAGAAGGAAATGCACTATTTCATTGTAAAAAGGTCTTGGTAATAAGAACAATTTATTGATAAGACCAGTTTTTACTAGCCTTAAGGGTGGTCTCAATACAGGAATGTTACTATACTGGTGTCTAATGCTGCAATATTGTGTAGGTCAGTGTTTTAAAGCCATAGTCAGCTTGATCTTTTACCACTTCTAAATATTTAATACTTCTACATATAAGCAAGTTTTTGTATTCCTTTCCCATTTCCACAAAGTAGATTTTGTGTCACTTGGTAACAAATCAATTTATATTATTAAGGAACAACTGCAAAGTCAAAATCTTATTTCAGCATTTTGTGTCACTTGGTAACAGGTTAAATTAATTAATATTAAGGGAACAGCTACAAACCCAAAAATCTTACTTACGCATTTATATATAACTCTGGGGTTTTAATTTGACTGTTATTAGCTCTAGTTAGCCTCGTGTGAAACAGGCATTACTACGCGAATAGGGATACTGCATTTATAATAACTAAACAAGTTTTAGGAACATTGTAATAAAGGAGATTTTGAAGATAGATCTCTTTAAGGTAATAAAATCACAACTTACATGTTTAATGAAATAAATAGAGGCATTTTTGAAGATTGATCTCATTAATGTAATAAAATCACAACTTACATGTTTAATAAAATAAATAAAGAGGCATTCTTGAAGATAGATCTTGTTAAGGTAATGAAATCATAACTTACATGTTTGATAAAATGAACAGGTGATTCTTTCATCAAATCCTCCAATAGTATATAACCAATACATACTGGTATTTTTTTTACTTCCTTGCACTCAAGAAACCTGAAGGAAAAGGAGATTTTGCCTTTGCCAGGATTTTTTCCTTTTTGTGTCGCACGGTATTTGTAGTCGATATTTATAAAACATTTAGTAATACATTTGATCAGACAATAATTTTGTATTTTACATTGCTATACATTTGCATTGAATTAATTTAGAATATTTACAGTGTATTTGGGTATTGTTTTATAATCTAAGTCATCCAGATTTTGCTGTGCATTAGTTTTCAAATAACAAATTTGTGGATTTGGACTACACCTGTGTCAAGTTGTTATAGAAGACGCATTATTTCATTCTGTGCTACAGATTGTATATAAAATATGTATGTTATCATCTTACAAGAAGTGCTAATGAGAAAGTATTACCTGTACCTTCGTGAGAAGTGTTAACAGGAAATATATTGTCTCACCTCTCCAAGAAGTGCTGTTCAGAAATTCATTACCTTAATTTTCATGAATGTGCTAAAAATGCTTTGGTTCGAACAAACATCTTGTATATTGAGGCATTATGAAGTGATGATGATTCTTCAATTCCTGTACAGTTCACCCTGTATAAGTGGTCAGCAATTCACCCTATGTAAATGGTGTGCTGGTAGATGTAGACACTTGTTAGGCAACAAAATGTTGTTGTTTCTTTTCTAAAATAAGCTAGCTGCTACACACAGGTTGAACTGTATGTTCAAAAGTCAAAAGGAAAAAGTGGTATTATTCAACACTGCCTTGTGTTCACCAGTTATATTTATTCTCACTTATTTTAGTTTACATGTATCAATGCAGTTAGATGGACCATATTTTATTTATTGTTTTGTAAGGCATTATGAGTCATGTTGAGCATCAACATACCTTGTTTGTTTTCCTTGTGATGTTTGGTAATCTTTAATGTAACATTAGGGAAATGTTGTTATGGTTACTGGATATGGCTGTTTTCAACTAAGTTCATGTGAATCATGAGATGTTTATATTACTAGGAAATTTAAATTATTACACCACTTAATTATTAGATAATTATGTTTAAAGAACCCTTTTCTTCATCATTTTCGATATGTATATTGTAGAATAAACTGCTGACAAGTATGGTATTGCTTTTATATACAATGTACTGTCATACCTTAAAGAGGGTGTTTTTGCTCAACCGGACTTAAAAAAATGTCGACTGCCAGTTTGTGTTTTTTGTTAGTGCACATTTGCTCAGTTCAGTGTCTGACCAATAACATTATTTTGTTGTGTTTTAAATCTAATAATAACATGTATGTCATGAGTAATTTGTTACACTGAGGACTTCAATGGTCTCCATATGTAAGCACTTGACCTGCTGGCAGAGTCTGCATGTAGTATACGTGCTCAGCTGCTGGAGATACAAGGCTTTTTGCTTTTTTTTGACAGATATAAACCAGTATTAGCCTGGACATTTATGAAATCTAATCATGATTTACTTAAGCTGTACAGAAAATATTTTTTTATTCATTACATCTGTGAGCAACTAATTATATGATCTAGACTGAAAGTTTGTTAGGTCCATTAAAGTAATAAGAATGGTCGGGGTTATAGAACACTGATGTAAAAGTTAGGTGTTGTGCCTTAATCCTTTATAATTTTGCCAAGAAACGTTGTAAAAAAAGGTGTATCATGTACTATATATTCAGTTAACAATATCTTAAAGCAGCCGGGGAAACAACTGCTTATTGCAAAAAGATTTTGGCTTGCTGCCAATGTGTTATATTTCCTTGAAATAAAGAAATAAAATTAATATGAAATTTGTTTTAAAATCCATGTACCGTACTCATGCCAGTAGTGCAATGTCAGCAGCATTGGCTGACTTGTACTGATTTAACAAAGCCTCGACATGGTCAAAATTGTATTTCACTGTACAATAAGATTCAAATCATGCACTAAAACGTTTTTGCTTGCCGTTTTCTTCTTACAGTCCAAAAAGAGAATCTAGTATATTGTATGTGGCTATGTGCTTTATGATATTTTCCAATGTATTTACACAGTATCTCCGATTGGAAATTTAAATATTTTCATATCCAAGCCATCTCATCTTGATTTCTTTATGATTTAAACTTCAAGAGAAATCACAGATTTCTTGTTTCTTGTAATACTTCGAACAATGTCGTGGCCACGTAAAAAAATTAGAACCAAGTCAGTACATGTCTAATATTGGATGATGAATTTGCCCAGCTAGCCCGTATTTTCGTATTTAAAGATTGCATTTTGTGAATGTATATTTAGTATTGTATAAAGATAACTATTTTGTAAATAAAGTATGAAATGCAGAAATTTGTGGTCTTGTTCCGTAGTAAGTCAACATTTAAAGGCAGAGAAGAATAAAATGTTATAAAAGTGTTATTTATTATGTCTCTGAACAGGGAGAGAGGTTGAAAAGCTTTAGTACCTGCTTGTTTGCCTCTATCACACTGTTGAATGTCGGGTTCAGAAAGAGTTCAGTTATGATATGATGAAATCGATGTGTTAGATTTTATAAAGAGAAGGAAATCGATAAGACATTGACTACATTTTAAGGCGAACACAGTATGATAGGCACCTGAAAAGGATCTTCTACTTCTCTACTTTTGAGTGACAAACTATATGTTGTCTAAATAAACTGGTGCAATGTTGTGTATATTCCCGTGACTGGCAGTTTAAATTTCACTTGTGTTTCGAAGTCACACCAATCACTTAGTCTGTTAGATATGACGAAATCCAGTTTTGCATTTGATGATATGTAACGTAAAAATGCAATATCAAAAAAAAGATCAAAACTTAATTATTCAGTCGAATTCTCATGGAGCAGTGGTCTATGTAAATATTTTCAAATAACAATTCATTCCTTTCTTTAAAATGTGCTGTTGCATCTTTCAGGGAATTAACCACTCGCTTAATTTCCTATAAAAAGAAATGACAAAGATCGATAATGTATAAAATAATAATTTATTAAATCAAAAACTTACAATTACAAAACTTGCATCAAACGATAATCGTTTTTTTTAAACCATAATTATACAGTTTTCAAGATTTTTTTTACATAATGAAAGTTTCTAAGATATGCACATAATGATAGTTTTCCGTCGCATAACATCTAACTGTTCTTTGAAACAAAACTTAAGTACATTTAAACAGTATCGAAACAGTCTCCGCATTTCTAATTTAACATCACATCTGCTCAACAGAAATCTCCGTGGCTTGCTCTTCTCGGATCGGGATTTTCACGCTCAGAAAGCCGTCTTCGTTGATAAATGCCCTAGCTTCATCTTCGGATGCAAACTTTGGTAACTGATATTGTCGGTGAACTTCCTGAAATTTCTTCACATCAGAATCTCCCAATTCCCGAGTTGCATCAATACAAAGTGCACCGTCCTTACATTTCACACTTATGTTGTTGATCTGAAACTGATCTAGATTGATCATTACATGAAAATATCTCTGATCATCGCCCTCCACAATTTTGAATGAATCTGCCAGCGGTTCTAGAATTTCCTTGTCCCTGTCGTTTTTGTTTTCGCTGTCCTCATTTTCACCGAGGATGACAAAATCTCCCGAAGGAACCGGACTGGTACTTCTACTTGAGCAGTTACTAGAGGGATGGTTTTCATTATGTTGGTCATCTATTGTATCCGTTATGGATTTATTTTCTTCTTCGAAAGGTATCTGCATGTTGTCTGTATTCTTGTAATCATTTTGATCACACGTGTTGAACTTGCATACAGAAGGCAAAATTTCGGTATTTACAACTGCAGATTTCTGACATTCTTCATTCATGCAGATTTGGTCGACATTTCCAGTCTTTTGAGCAGTAAGTACAGCCTTGGGTTCACAAGGGTCTTGCTTGTTTTCAGCAGTCAGATGTTCGGTATTTACCTCTGCATGGTTCTGACCTTCAAGACCGACTTCATTTTTACATTTTTCATCAGCCGATTCCACAGAATCATTCTTCATCGCGTCGTCACGTTTCTTCAAAGGCGCCTGGATTACAAATTTTCCATTGCGATTCACGGAACAAGTAATTTTCTTCACGTTTACGCCTTTCGGAATTTTAATGGACCGAATCCTCTCCATAAGGTCAACATTGTCGCCGTCGGTTACTTTATGTCTTGCGTGGACAGATATTGCTCCATCGGCCACTTTAACACTAATTTCTTCAGCTTTGAAGCCACTCATATCTAGAACGTGAAGCCATGATCGTGCCATAGCGAAACGCCTAGTTTGAGGCTTGAATGGTGACGAAGAATTTTCACACCCCTGCTTGATAAAGTTGTGCGAACTTAAGTTGCCCAACATTTCCACCAAAACATCGTCTAACGATGGCTGGTGTAAGCACTGACCACGACTGAGTGGAATACTTAAAACTGGCTGCAAGAATCCTCTCATATTGACGTACAACTCTATGTATCGGTGAATATTGCTTGAAATGTAGTTATGATACAGAGCTGACCAGCCAAGTTTATATATGTTTTCAAAGAGAGTCTCGAAAGTTCGAATTTCAAACATCACGTGTAATACATAAATATGAATAATCTAGAACGTTCTCGACGCATGCGCTAATCTATATATAGTTAATTGTAGAGATAATACGCATGTTCAAGTTGTAAAAATAATCATGGAAAGCCAATGATATCTATTTTTATACCATAATCTAGGACATGCGTTAACAGTACAAATACGGGTATATTACTCGCAAATAGCTTAACACATATCATCTCTCAGTTACTTGCAAACATACCTATTTTAACTTTTATGGTCCTTTTAATATGGTCAGTATTTCTAAAGTGGGGGTAGGGCAACAAAAAAAAACGGATATTTTTAATTAAGCGGTGAATTGTCTTTTTTTGCGTTGGTTAACAGATGTAGACTCATATAAATGTTAGTTTAATGTGTTTTGGAATAGTGTCTATTAGACCCCCAATACCTTAATGTTTGTTTTTTGCATTGGAAAGATGACTGATAGAAACATAATTTGACCAACGGACCTATAGGTCCGTGGTTAAACGTAGAATGGATGGCATTTCTTGACTGGCAAAAAGACAATGGTACGGTAAAATTGGGCATCTGATAAATATTTTTGTTAAATTACTTCCAACTATCAATGGCTTAACAATTAAGGTCAATCAAACACCAGCTGATCTAGCCTCTGTTCAATATGAGGAAACTAAAAAAGAAATTTCAAATTAGTGGAGCTATGATTCAATCGAGGCACTCGGAGCCATTTGAGCTACAAAGCAGCTTCCCTGTTCACTTTTATATTTACTACAAACCTCATAGAACATCCAAATTTGAGCGGTTTTATAGCATGCATGGAACTCTATATTATAGTTCCAAGTCTTAAAAACACAGAACATTTCAAAATTTATAATTCCATCAAATCTGTGAAGGGATTCTTTGTTTTTTTTTTTGTCAGGGTACTTTTAAACGCCGGAGCGGAGCATTTCTCTGAAAATTGAACACAGTAAAGATATACATGTAATAATCTGCAAATGGTAATGGTAGAGAATGGACTGCTTTTGATATCTCTACTTAATATAACAAAACCCTGTTCGAAACGCCTTTTTACTCAGATATCAAAGGGTTCGCATGTAATGTCAGAAACAGTGACATTCCCCGTCTGATGGATCACACGTGATACCGTTGCAATAGTTTATAGATGTGCTTTTTGGGTTCACCGTTCTCGTTCGATCTATAAACGGTAGACCCCTCCCTTTACAAAAAATATAAAAAATTTTTTTTTTTTTTTTCCCTTATAGTACTCGCCCCCCCCCCCCCGTGATCTGCTAGTTATACAAAGTATCTGTAAGTTTTGCAGTCTAACGATTTTCTTAATATACAATGTAATTTTCTCTGCAAGGTAACGGATATGCTTTCAAATCCATTTTCACGTTCATGAAGGTTTATTTCTTTTCCTTTTGCAAAAGTTTAAGCTTTAGAAGAACTACTTTGCTGGAAAGCCCCTGGCGGTTTAGAATGTCAGGGATTGGATTAGTGTTTTTCAGAATGCGCATTACAAGAGCAAGTGGATCTGACGCTTGTAAAACAGTTGAGCATCGATAATGGAAAACGACGGTCTAAGGGAGGTAAATCGAGAAGCTCTATCGTGACTTGTATAACGAAGAAAACGTTTTCATACCCTAATTCGGAGAAATTCATCGCAAATCGGAAATAGGACCACTCAACGTCCGATGTCCGTCCGTCGTACGAAACTTACGTCGTCCGTCCAACATTTTCTTCAAATGACATTTCCTCTGATATTTCTGGCACTTGTAATCTTGCACCATCTTAAAATAATTCCTTTCCATACAGAACTTTGGTTTCTATCGCAACAGATTGGCAAATCTTTAAAACACTTCATAGATATTTGGTGTATGACACTGTCCATTGGACTGTTATAAAAAGTCTTCAAATTTTACCCCTGGGATCAATATTGACCCAGTCCGCCGGGGTCATCTGCTTTACATAAAATACATGTATAATATATTATTAAAACAAAAACTTAATGAATATGCTTGGCATAAACTCTAAGGCACAGACCTAAGACATTTATTGTGTAACATTGTGATGTGGTCCTTTATCACGTTTGTTAAAAGAATGCCTCTGGGGTCATAATTAGTCATGCACCCGGGGGTTATTTGTTTTATACAGCCTTGTGCGGGCCGGGAAGGGTCGTCCATTAATGCTGTGTCCCGACCCATTTGCTTTTGTTTTGTTGTGTCATATGTCTGTTTTTGTGCATATGTGCAATAAAAATGATTAAACTCAAACGCTTGTCGATTTTTAAAATATTCAAGTTTGATACCATAAGGTCCGAAGATTAGATATTTGGTATGTACCAAGGTAGTTCAATTTATATGCCTCGGATTAGCTTAGCTAATTGGTGTGCAGTCCTCTTACAAGATTTTTTCAAATTATGCCCTTTATGTCAAAATTGACCCTGCCATAGGTGTCATTTGATTTATGTAGACTTTTATAAAGAACTCTAAAATTGTCTTGTCCAAAACCATAAGGCATATAAATAGATATTTAATACGTAGTATATTCTAGATGTCTTCTACCAAGATTGTTCAAATTATGATCCTAAGGTCAAATTGGCCACACCACGGGTTAATTATTTAGTCATAGGCTATGTAGGATTTTTTTGAAAACCTCCATAATAACAAATTCTAGATCTTAGATATTTAGCATTATCTAGTGGTCCTCTCCCACGACTGTTCTGGGGGTCAAAATTGGCCCTATCCTTTTGTCCTACTGTATTTTTTTAAGATACAGCGATGAAATTTGGATCTTGTGTTAAGTTTTGCAAATACATTTGATCGCCTCATCCTTCATCTGTTGACCTACTTCCTTTTTTATGAAGCTACAGCAGTGAAATTGGAACCACGTGTATAGTTTTCAAACTAAGTTTAATTTAACCAGGATTACCTTAAAGTGACATTATGCACATTTTTTAAAAGTAAAATTCCAGCTGAATAGAAAAAGGTTGTAAAAGCGGAAATAATAACTTTTAACCCAATACAACAAACTTTTTTTGCTACCAGTACAGAAGAGTCAATTTAAAAAATAGTCCATTAGTTAGTCCATTTTTCTTAATTTCTAAAGCACCAACTTCAAATATTAATGCGGCATTATCATTAGTTTAACACATTTAAATGCACAGCAACCAAAAGCTTTTATAAAACTGTCACCAAAAATACACATGTGCAGTAAGATGGGCATAATGTCACTTTAACTATGACCTTTTGTTTGTAAAGATACAATCATGAAATTTGGACTTTGTGTTGAGTCGTGTAAGTTTGTCGGCCGATTGGTCGGTCAATCTGTTGGTTTTTGTGACCGCTCCATATCCCCTTAACACCTTGAATGATTTTCATGAAACTCAAATGTTTATTCAATCAAGTCAACGTGCACAATCCATGTTCCAACTTCGACGGCACAAGGTCATAATCACACTTCTAGTGTCATTGGTTCTTCTTGTCCTTCCATATCTCGTTAACCACTGGAAGGATTTTAATTAAGATCAAATATTCCTCTAGTAAAGCGCTGCTAAGAATTTGTAAGAATTTTCAAGAAACATAGGTCAGAATTTAATGTTCATTTCATCATGATCAGAACCCATATCTAAACCACACCAACTCAAGATCAGGTCATTGGTTTTCCGTGCCCGCATTCCTTTTCGAGTTTCATGAATTTTAGTCAAATTTACACTACACAAAGATGACGTGCAGACACCATGTTCTAACACTCTTATAGTGCATATTCAGCTTAGGGATCAAAGATCATTTGACTTCATTTTGTATCCAACTTGTATGCCGGATTTCAAATTATGTCAGACATTGGCGATTCATATATTTTGGTAATAACTATGGAAATGTGCATTATTTTAGGAGTAAAAATCAATGATTAATTCAAATGTATACAAAGAATATGATAGTATAATTATGTTGTTATGGGATTGTGGCCTCAATGCAAGTAAAATGTTTGAGTTTGATTATTGTCTTTTTAAAAATTGTTTGAGGTAGTTTGAACGGTAATATCAATTTTAAAACAAAGTATGGCATTTTCCACACCCTGTAATCGCTATGAAACCATTGAAATATGCATTTTATTAAATTAATTAATTTTGTTCTGTAATATATTAACATAAAATGAAATCTTTATTCAACACCTAAGATAAACAACCACGATACATATTAGTCAAAAGAAATTTGCTGACATGTTCATAGTTGTTTTATTGCCATAATTTGTTCATAAGGTATTTAATTGTGACTTTTAATAGTGAAGTTAATTGCTTGTTTTTGTTTTCTTTTCTCAACTTCAATTTATATTTAAATTCCATAAATTAAAGCAGAATGTTTACTGAGTACGATATTTTACATATTGCATTATTATTTTTGACTTGACAAGTAGTGACATTAAAAAGGAATGGCTTGATTATACCAATTTTATCAGTTTGTTACAATGTATGTACATTACAAAAACACCTGACATTCGAGTGCGCCTTTATATATTTCTGTGCAATATACATGTTTGTACACAAATCAAGGCAATGCATATTGACCATACCTCCGATCGAAACTTTTTTCACATTCAAGACATCTCAGGTTTGATCCTTTATGATTTATACTTAATTAATTACAATTAAACACATTTCTATATTCTTGTAATACATCAAACAATGTAGTAAAATATTAGAATCAAGTCAGTAAATGTCTAATATTGAACGATAAATTTGCCCAGCTAGCCCGTGTTTTCGTATGTGATGGTTGCATTTTGTGATTGTATATAAAGTATTGTTTAAAGATAACTATTTTATAAATAAAATATGAAATGTCACAATTTGTGACTTTATCACGTTGCGTCGATACAAAGTTCACTGTCCTTGCATTTTACCCTTATGTTGTCGACTTGAAACTGGTCCAGATTTGTCGTTGCATGAAACTTTCTCTGATTTTCGTCCCCAACAATTTCGAATGAATCTGTCAGCTGTTCTAGAATATCCTTGTTCATATCGATATATCCCTTATGTTCTTGTTCCCTGTCGTTTTTGTTTTCGCTATCCTCATTTTCACCTAAGATGACAAAAAAAGCCGAATGAACCGGACTGTTACATCTACATGAGCAGTTACTGGAGGGATGGCTTTCAGTATATTGGTCATCTTTGGTATCCATGATGGATTTATTTTCTTCATCGCCGGATTTCTGCATACTGTCCGTATTCTTGTAATCAGCATGTTCATCATTTTGATCAAACGTGTTGAAATTACTTACAGAATGCAGAATTTCGGTCTTTACCACTGCTGACTTCTGACATTCTTCGTTCATGCACGCATCATCTTCAATCTTTTAAATAGTAGGTACAGATTCACAGGTGTCTAACTTACTCTTTTCCAGCAGTCAGATGTTCGGTATTTACCTCTGCATGGTTCTGACAATTACGACCGATGTCAATCTTACAATGTGGTTTTTTTTTCAGAGAGAAAGGCGCCTGGATTACAAATTTTTGAGACCGATACACGAAACATGATTTTTTTCACATTTACGCCTTTCTGAAGTTTAACAGACCGAATCCTCTCCACACGTCATGGCCGTGCGATAGCAAAACATCTGGTTTGGAGCTTAAACACTGACCAATTTCTTCCACAAGTCCATTGCCCATATTTATACCCCCGAAAGGGGGGTGGGTGAGGGGGGGGTATATAGGAGTCACCCGGTGGTTGGTCGGTCGGTCGGTCGGTTGGTCGGGCGGTCGGTCAGTCAGGCGGTTTGTTGCATTTTCCTTGTCTGGAGCATAACTTGAAAACTACTAGTTGGAATTCAGTACAACTTCATACAATGGTCAAGCACATTGAGAGGAAGTGCAGTGCACAAGAACCATAACTCCATCTTGACTCATTACAGAGTTATTGCCCTTTGTTACTTTTCCTTGTCCGGAGCATAACTTGAAAACTACTGGTGGGAATTCAATACAACTTCATACAATGGTCAAGCACAATAAGAGAAAGTGCAGTCCACAAGAACCATAACACCATCTTGACTCATTACAGAGTTATTGCCCTTTGTTACTTTTCCTTGTCCGGAGCATAACTTGAAAACTATTAGTTAGAATTCAATACAACTTCATACAATGGTCAAGTACATTGAGAGGAAGTGCAGTGCACAAGAACCATAACTCTATCTTGACTCAATTACAGAGTTATTGCCCTTTGTTACTTTTCCTTGTCCGGAGCATTTCTTGAAAACTACTTGTTGGAATTCAATACAACTTCATACATTGGTCTAGTCCAATGAGAGGAAGTGCAGTGTACAAGAACCATAACTCTATCTTGAGTATTTACAGAGTTATTGCCCTTTGTTACTTTTCCTTGTCCGGAGCATTACTTGAAAACTGCTGGTTTGAATTCAATACAACTTCATACATTGGTCTAGCACAATGAGAGAAAGTGCAGTGTACAAGAACCATAACTCTATCTTGAGTATTTACAGAGTTATTGCCCTTTGTTACTTTTCCTTGTCCGGAGCATTACTTGAAAACTACTGGTTGGAATTCAATACAACTGCATACGATGGTGTAGCACAAGGAGTGGAAGTGCAGTGTACAAGAACCATAACTCTATCTTGTGTATTTACAGAGTTATTGCCCTTTGTTACTTTTCCTTGTCCGCAGCATAACTTGAAAACTACTGGTTTGAATTCAATTTCACTTCATACAATGGTCAAGCACAATGAGAGGAAGTGCAGTGTACAAGAACCATAACTCTATCTTGACTCATAACAGAGTTATTGCCCATTTTTACTTTTCCTTGTAGCAGAGCATAACTTGAAAACTACTGGTTGGAATTCAATACAACTTCATACAATGGTCCAGCACAATGAGAGGGAGTGCAGTGTACAAGAACCATAACTCTATCTTGACTAATTACAGAGTTATTGCCAAGAACAATATCTCTATTTTAGTTTTTTTTGCAAGGTATTCTGTTACTACGAACTTCCTCAGTTTATAAAGCAGTCTTTCGGGGATATTAATCACATTTAGTGATAGCTCTAGTAAGCACTAACCTACTGGCAGAGTCTGCATGTAGTATACGTGCTCTGCTGCAGGAGATGGAAGGCTTTATGCTTTTTTTGACAGATATAAACCAGTATTAGCTTGGACATCTATGAAATATGATCGGGATTTACTTAAGATGTACAGAAACTATTTTTTTATTCATTACATCTGTGAGCAACTAACTATACGATCTAGACTGAAAGTTTGTCAGGTCCATTAAAGTAATAAGAATGGTCGGGGTTATACAACACTGATGTAAAAGTTAAGTGTTGTGCCTTAATCCTTTATAATTTTGCCAAGAAACGTAAAAACAAAGGTGTATCATGTAGTATATATTCAGTTAACAATATCTTAAAGCAGCCGGGAAAACAACTGCTTATTGCAAATAAATTCTGGCTTGCTGCCGATGTGTTATATTTCCTTGAAATAAAGAACTAAAGTTAACATGAAATTTGTTTTAAAATCCATTTACTTATGACAGAAGTGCAATGGCAGCACCAATTGGCCGACTTGTACTGATATAACAAAACCTCGACATGGTCAAAATTGTACTTCATTGTAAAATGAATTATAAAAATAAGATTCAAATCATGCACTAAAACGTTTTTGCTTGCCGTTTTCTTCTTACAGTCCAAAAAGAGAATCTAGTATATTGTATGTGGCTATGTGCTTTATGATATTTTCCAATGTATTTTTACAGTATCTCCGATTAAATTTTAAATATTCTCATATCCAAGTCATCTCATCTTGGTTTCTGTACGATTTAAACGTCAAGAAAAATCACAGATTTCTTGTTTCTTGTCATACTTCGGACAATGTTGTGGCCACGTAAAGAACTAGAACCAAGGCAGTACATGTCTAATATTCGGTGATGAATTTGCACAGCTAGCCCGTGTTTTCGAATTTAAGGATTGCATTTTGTTATTGTATACTTAGTATTGTATAAAGATAACTATTTTGTAAATAAAATATGAAATGCAGAAATGTGTGGTCTTATTCCGTAGTAAGTCAAAATTTAAAGGCAGAGAAGTATAAAATGTTAGAAAGTGTTATTTAATATGTCTCTGAATAGGGAGAGAGGTTGTAAAGTTTTAGTACCTACATGTCGGCCTCTATTACACTGTTGAGTGTCAGGTTCAGAAAGAGAGTTAGTACAAGAATGTTCAGTTATGATATGATAAAATCGATGTGTAAAATTTTATTAAGAGCGGGAAATTGATAAGATATTGACTACATTTTAAGGCGAACCTAGTATGATAGGCACCTGAAAAGGATCTTCTACTTCTGTACTTCTGAGTGACAAACTATATGCTGTCTAAATAAACTAGTGCAATGTTGTGTATATTCCCATGACTGGCAGTCTAAATTTCACTTGTGTTTCGAAGAAGTCACACCAATCACTAAGAAATGATAAAATCCAGTTTTGCATTTGATGACATGCCTTTGAAAACATAAAAAGGATGCAATATAAAAGAAAAAAGATCAAAATTTAATCAATCAGCCGAATTCTTACGGAGCAGTGCAAGTCTATGTAATCTATTTCAAATAACAACTCATGCCTTTCTTAAAACATGTGCTGTTACATCTTTAAGAGAACTAACCACTCACTTTCCTATAAAAAGAAATGACAAAGATCTATATTTTATGAAATTAAATATTTATTTAATCAAACACTTATAATTACAACACTTACATCAAGCGATAATCGTTTAAAAACAAAACATAATACATTGTATACAGTTTTCCAGATTATTTTTACATAATGAAAGTTGTTAAAATATGCACATAATGATAGTTTTTCAGTTGCATAACATCTAACCGTTCTTTGAAACAAAACTAAACTATATTTAAAACAGTATCGAAACAGCTAGTCTCAGTATTTCTAATTTTACATCACATCTGCTCAACAGAAATCTCCGTGGCTTGCTCTTCTCGGATCGGGATTTTCACACTCAGAAAGCCGTCTTCGTTGATAAATGCCCTAGCTTCATCTTCGGATGCAAACTTTGGTAACTGGTATTGTCGGTGAACTTCCTGAAATTTCTTCACATCAGATTCTCCCAATTCCCGAGTTGCATCAATACAAAGTGCACCGTCCTTGCATTTTACACTTATGTTGTCAATCTGAAACTGATCTAGATTTATTGTTACATGAAAATATATCTGATCTTTTCCCTCCACAATTTCAAATGAATCTGCCAGCGGTTCTAGAATGTCCTTGTTCATATCGATATCTACTTCAGGTTCTTGTTCCCGGTCGTTTTTGTTTTCGGTGTCCTCATTTTCACCGAGGATGACAAAATCTCCGGAAGGACTGTTACTTCTACTTGAGCAGTTACTGGAGAGATGGTTTTCATCATCTTGGTCATCTATCGTCAAAGATTTATTTTCTTCTTCGAAGGGTATCTGCATGCTGTCCGTATTCTTGGTATCCTTTTGATCACACGTGTTGAGCTTGCATACAGAAGGCAGAATTTCGGTATCTACAACTAAAGATTTCTGACATTTTCCATTCATGCAGATTTGATCGACATTTTCAGTCTTTTGAGCAGTAAGTACAGCCTTGGATTCACAAGGGTCTTGCTTGTTTTCAGCAGTCAGATGTTCGGTATTTACCTCTGCATGGTTCTGATCTTCAAGACCGACTTCACTTTTACATTTTTCATCAGCCGATTCCACAGAATCATTCTTCATCGCGTCGTCATGTTTTTTCAATGGCGCCTGGATTACAAATTTTCCATTGCGATTCACGAAACAAGTAATTTTGTTCACGTTTACGCCTTTCGGAATTTTAACGGACCGAATCCTCTCCATTAGGTCAACATTGTCGCCGTCGGTTACTTTATGTCTTGCGTGGATAAACATTACTCCGTCGGCCACTTTAACACTAATTTCTCCAGATTTGAAGCCACTCATATCTAGAACGTGAAGCCATGACCGCGCGATAGCGAAACGCCTAGTTTGAGACTTAAATGGTGACGAAGAATTTCCACATCCCCCCTTGATAAAGTTGCGCGAACTTAAGTTGCCCAACATTTCCACCAAAAAATCGTCTAACGATGGCTGGTGTAAGCACTGACCACGACTGAGTGGAATACTTAAAGCTGGCTGCAAGAATCCTCTCATATTGACGTATAATTCTATGTATCGATGAATATTGCTTGAAATGTAGTTATGATACAGAGATGACCAGCCAAGTTTATATATGCTTTGAAAGAGAGTCTCGAAAGTTCGAGTACCGACTTCAAACATCACATGTAATACATAAATATGAATAATCTAGAACGTTCTCGACGCATGCGCTAATCTATATATAGTTAGTTGTAGTAGTACTGTAATTTTCATTTTCTAAAAATAATCATGGAAAGCCAATGACCATAATTTAAGACATGCGTTAACAGTACAAACACTATCACCTTTTAGAGAGGAGTATTAACGAAGTTTTAAATCGTCTTCTATTGTTTGTTGTTTTGTTTTTTTTGCACTGTAAAGATGATCGATATGTATAGAATATGTTAGGCTGTCAAACATTTTACCAACGGACATATATGTATAATTATGTGTATAGGTCCTTGGTTAAACGTAGGCCTAGTACATAAGAGGTGCTATATGCTAAGGAATCAATGAACGATATTTCCGAACAGAGAATGGATGCCATTTCTAGACTGGCATTTCATGTTGATATAAAGACAATGGTATACAGATCATTGTTTCTGTTAAATTACTTCTAACTATCAATTGCTTAACAATTAAGGTCAATCAAAAACCAGCTGATCTAGCCTTTGTTCAATATGAGGAAACTAAAAAAGAAATTTCAAATGTATGGAGCTATAATTCAACCGAGGCACTCGGAGCCTTTTGAGCTACAAAGCAGCTTCCCTGTTCACTTTTATATTTTCTACAAACATCAAAGAACATTAAAAAATTGAGCGGGTTTTTAGCATGCATGGTACTCTGTATAGTTCCAAGTCTTAAAAAACAGAACAGTTCAAAATTGATAATTCGATCAAATCTGTGAATTAATTCTTTGTTTTATGGACGGTTCCAGTGTTTACAATTATATTAAAATTATCGCGGATTATCAAATGACCACATCTCACGTGCAATGGTTGGCCTAATTTGCACAAAAGAACACCTGCTTTGTTTGTGATACTGTTTGTGAGCAGGACCTAGCCTTGAAAAGAAAATAACCCTTAACAATAGGCTTAGGTAGGCTATACAATTTGTCGTAAAAAACTGGAACGTCCTTGTCAGGGTACTTTAAAACGCCGGAGCGGAGCATTTCTCTGAAAATTGAACACAGTAAAGATATGCATGTAATTAATGTGCAGATGTAAGTGGTAGAGAACGGAGTGTTCTTGATCTCTTCTAAATATAACAAAACCCTGTTCGAAACACTTTTTACCTCAAATATCAAAGGGTTCGTAATGCACGGACACTGAGGCATTCCCTGTCTGATTGATCACGTGATACCGTTTAAGTAAATGTATCGGAGTCTATATATAGTATTCCCGACCTGTGACTTAGCGTAGTTAAACAAAGTTTTTCTTAATACACAATGTAATTTTCTCTGCAAGGTAACGACTATGCTTTCAAATTCATTTTCACGTTGATGAAGGTTTTACTTCTTTTCCATTTGTCGGTTAGAAGAACTACTTTCCTGGAAAGCCTCTGGCGGTTCATAATGTCACGGATTGGATTAGTGCTTTTCAGAATGCGCATTACAAGAGCAAGTGGATCTGACGCTAAGCATCGATAATGGAAAACGACGGTCTAAGGGAGGTAAGTCGGAAAGCTCTATCGTAAATTGTATAACGAAAAACACTTTTTGAATACCTAAAAGTCGGAGTTAATGATATTTCCTGCTACATTTCTGACCATTTTTTTATGTTTTTGGTGATTTATCGAAATATAACGGTGAATTATATTCCGATAAACTCGATGTCCACGTAGTGAAAATTATCAAAATATGTTACCCGGATTAACGTCAAAAAGTGTACCGAGCGTAACGAATGCCGGAAACCATATGATGATGACGTCAATAAAATGACGTCATGCCTGCGATGCTTTCTAGTGACGTTTCCCGCGATTTACGACATTTTATTGAAATAAACTCAGCAAAAGTACAGTTTGAGACATAAAATAAACAGGCAAATTGTTGGTATCGATGTCATATCACGATAATTTAACTCGTGAACACCAAAAGTAGTTATTTTCACTCGTGGCTGCGCCACTCGTGAAAATATCACTTTTGGTGTCCACTCGGTGAAATTATACCGTGATCTTACACCTAAACCAACAATTATCTTCTATGTAATCTTGCACCATCTTCATATAATTCCTTTCAGTACAGAATTTTGGTTTCGATCGCAACAGATGGGCAAATCTTTAAAACTCTTCATAGATGTTTGATGTATGGCACTGTCCCATGGACTGTTACAAAAGTCTTCAAATTTTACACCTGGGATCAATATTGGCCCAATCCGCCGGGGTCATTTGTTTTACATCAAATATAATATATTATAGTAAAACCAAAACTTGGTACTTAAATATTCTTGGAAGATTCGTTAAGGCATAGACCTTAGATATTTGGTGTATATCATTGACTGTAAGGCATAGACCTTAGATATTAGGTGCGTTACATTGACACTATACGGCATAGGTCTTGGATATGTGGTGTGAAACGTTGACTGTAAGGCCTAGAACTAAGATATTTATTGTATTGCATTATGATGTGGTTCTTTATCACGTTTGTTAAAATCATGCCCCTGGGGTCATAATTAGTTCTGTCCCGAGGGTTATTTATTTTATTCAGACTTGTACTAGGAAAAACTTTTAAAATATTCAAGTTAAATATCATAAGGTCTGGAGATGAGATATTTGGTATGTACCAAGGTAGTTTAGTTTATATGCCTTGGATAAGACTAGCTTATTGGTGTGAAGCATTTCCCCTTCCAAGATTTTTCAAATTAGCGGTCCTCTGTCAAGATTTTTCAAATTATGCCTTTTATGTCAAAATTGGCCCTGCCATAGGTGTTATATTGTTTTATGAAGACTTTTATAAGGAACGTATAAAATTTTCTTATCCAAAACCATAAGGCATATACCTAACCTTTGATATTTAAATACGTAGTTGTCTTCTTCCAGCATGGTTCAAATTATGACCCTAGGGTCAAATTGGCCCCATCCTTTTGTCCGACTGTCTTTTTTTTTTTTTTTGAAGATACAGCGATGAAATTTGGATATTTTATTTATTCTCGATTGCGAAACAAGTTCTTACAACTTATATTAATCGCTCTCGAGACTCATTCCAGATGGAATCAACCTCGAAGAGAGAGAGGCAATGCGGAATTAGTTGTGTCTTGCCTAAGGACACTACCGACATGGCGATGGTAGGGATCGAACCAGGAGCCCTTCCAAAGTTGGATCATGTGTTAAGTTTTGCAAATACATTCGATCGCCTTCATCCTTGGCCTGTTGACCTACTTCCCTTTTTATGAAGCTGCAGCAGTGAAATTGGTATTTGTATAGTTTTCAAAGTTTAATATTTAACCAGGATTACCTTTACTATGACCTTTTGGCCTACACTCTTGTTTATGAAGCTACAGTCGAGAAATTTGGACTTGTCAGTCGATTGGTCGGTCAGTCTGTTGGTTTTAACTCAAATGTTGATTCAATCAAGTCAACATGCAAAATCCATGTTCCAACTTCGACGACACAAGGCCATGGGCACATTTAAAGTGTCATTTGTTCTTCGTGCCCTTCCATATCTCCATAACCCCTGGACGGATTTTAACTAGGGTCAAATACTCCTCTTGTAAAGCTATGTTCCAACCACGCTGCTAAGAATTTGTAAGCATTTTCATTTAACATGGGTCAAACGTTCATTCTATCATGATCAGAACTAATTTCTAAACCCCACCAACTCAAGATCAGGTCAGTGGTTTTTCGTGCCTGTATTCCTTCAACGAGTTTCATGAATTTTAGTCAAATATTCACTACATCAAGGTGACACCATGTTCCAACACTACCCGGCTCATGGGTCAAAGATCATTAGACTATATCTACTTTATCTCCTACAAGGATTTCTATGAAACGAAGGTCAAAATTTCAGGACATTATTAGGATGTGTCGAGCATACCTTCCTAATTGGCCAGCTTAAGGTAAACGAAATAAGTAAGGGTCAACTATCACGAGAATATGTCTTCTAAGCTTCATGCAATTTTATGTACCATTTCAAGACAATATTTCGATGTCGATTTTTTACATATCACATTGTTAAATTTGACCTGACAAATAGTGACGTTACAAAGGAATGGCTTGATTTTAGCAATTTTATCAGCTTGCTACCATGTATGCACATTGCAAAAAATTACCGTTGACAGTTGAGTGCGCCTTAATATATATTTCTGTACCACAAATGAAGGCAATGAATTTCGTGAGGAAATCTTACGTGTTTGCAATTTGATGATTGCTCTTCCTTGAAATTTCAGTACCTTCAAGTCACAATTTAGAAATAATGTACAGAAATATAATATAAACCAAAAATACAAAATATGCAATAATGAACAAAAAATTCAAATTTTACCAAAAATGACACTGCAGTTGCGAGTACAATTATATTTCCTTTCACGAGGGAGTAGCTATCTAGACAGAATTTGCCGCAACTGCTCTTTCCCTTTGACACTAAAAAATACAAACTTTTGAACAAAAAGGAGGGTGGCATCTCCTAATAAAAATCTTCTATTTAGACACAAAAACAAACATTCACAGCATCAAGGGAGAGATGCTGGGGTCGTTCACAAGCAGATTTGTGAGCACAACCGACCTTTTAATTCACTTAACATAACGTAACATAACAAAACCCACTTTCGGGTGGTGCGGTGGTCGTATGGTTAACGCTCTGGACTAACAATCCGGAGGTCCCCGGATCGAAATTTCAAAAACGCTTTCCAGTGTTTCCCACCCATCTAGAGATGAACTGGTTAGAAACCCAGATGTAGTAGTAGTGGTGCTTTACACCGGGCATGTAAACAAGAACCATTGTGTCTATTCGTAAAAGAGCTAGGGTCTGGTACCCCGATTCCCTTGTATATGTATCTGTCTCTCCACAGGTCGTACCATATATACTTTGGAAAAGGATGGTGGAGGACCATAAGCACATCTAGTAAACACAATCAAAACCCCACTTTTGACAACTAATCAAATGTAACTAATCAAATACATTTAGCAAAAACTGAATGGAAAGTGCAACCAGGTAGATTTTATCTCCAACATTTAGTATTCAAATTACACTTTAAGGCATGCGGGGAGACATGCGGTGTCTCAGTGCCAAGGGGACATAGTATCTGGCTAGACCTTTATAAAAGAAAAATCTGCGCTGCATAACAGCGGTTTAGTACCAAAACGGCTCACTACTAGAAATGCCCATTCCAGAACGGCTCACTTTCAAGTATGTTTGAATTAATCATCAAAGGGAACCTCTGCTTGTCAAGTCTTTCGCACAATTTATGTTAAATAGAGTATATATTTCAGTGAAAATCAATTTTTCACTGCATGTTGGTTACATCAGACAAGATAAAGCAGGAAAATTTTAAATTTTATCTTTGAAATATCATAATTACCTAATTATTTTTCTTTTCAGACATGTTTGCTTTTTCGTCCATTAAGCAAATACTGTGAGTAACAATTTGATGTAATGTCATGCAGAACGTTTATTTCTTCCCAGAAAATAGTACTGCCTGGGCAGATAGAGCTCCAGTTAGACAACTTTCATAATGGGCCCTTTAGGACTGGACCTTTCTGAATACGCTAATTAACATTAGTTCCACAAAAACCTTGAACATGGACAATTCCCTTCAATGATTAATTATTCATCGTTTTTACTAAAATACAATAATACTTAAAAAGTGGGCCGTTAAATTCTGGACTGTGTCTTTTCTGGAAGTGGACCGTTCTGACTGACTGGTTGGAGTTGTTTACCCCTCGGCGAGCTTCGCTCTAGGGTAACGGAATCTGCCGAGGACTTCCGATTGGTTTACCCTCGGTGCTTTGGACCGGAGCTCGTCCATAAAGGAGTTTGGGAATCTACTAAAAGACGGTCTCGGCCGACGGTCTCAGACGGTCTCTAGTTTATTGAGACCGGCGTAGACCGGAAACCGTAGGAGACCTTTAATTAGTATGCAAATTTGCTATACACAAAGGGGTTTATTTCGCAGAACATAGATCACGAGACTTCTAAAAAATGTATTCGCTTTGTTTACCTTGATATAATTATAATGTCCATGACAATATTTATATGGTCTGTATACATACATAAGGATAATAACTATTTAATGTACTGAAAGAATCTCACACACATGTAGGATTTTTATAACACATATCTAAAAAGACAATTTTTTCATGTTTTATTCAGCCTGTAATAAATTCAACGGAGTAAAAGTAAAAACTATATATGAACGTTTTAATAGCACTTAAAATCATAATTATATAA
>JAFMSR010001798.1:0-24985 GCA_022818135.1 Saxidomus purpurata
ACGTTTACTGTACATTCGTGGACATGTTTCAGTAGCCATTCATTGAATTGATTTGAAATTGAATCAAGACTTAAGTGGTATCAGACTATCGAGTGTGATACCCTTGACTGGATTTTTTTCAAATTATTACCCTTGTTGGACTTAGATATTTTGTTTTAAGTTTTTCATGCAATCTATAATTTGGTTTAGGTTTGGCAGGCAAGTTGCTATCATGGACATATCAGTTACTACTTAAGGGATTGATTTGAAACTTTACTTAAGTGTTGTGCATTTTTATTTTCAGACATGAAGACAATCATATGTATACTGGATACAGTTACTCTCAACTAAAACAACACATTATTGCAATATTCAGTAAATCTGGGAGACTTAGGCGGAAAATAGAGACAGAATTAACAGAGAGGTCCAAACTAAGCTATGTCAATATTTACAAAGATTTGCTAAGAGACAGCCAGCTTATCTCACATAGAAAACTTTCAGTGGATGCTTTTAGCTAACAGTAATTGAATTAGAAGTCAGCAAAGATGGGATGGACAACTGTTTGATGATGCATTTTATGCATTTTTCCCTATCTTTATCATCATCATTGGCAGCAATATCAACCCTAGAGAAATCTTGTATACACTCAACCAAGTCTATTTCAGGTTCCCACCAAAAGTAGTTGAACATACTGGCAAGTTCTTTTTGTCCTGTCTGGGTATGATCCAACATGGCAGCTGAACTCTGTTAGCTTGATTTTTTGTCATGCTATAATTATACCCCTGAAACGAAGTTTAGGGGGGTATATAGGAGTCACCCGGTGGTTGGTCGCTCGGTCGGTCGGCTGGCTGGGCGGTCAGTTGCATTTTCCTTGTCCGGAGCATAACTTGAAAACTACAGGTTGGAATTCAATACAACTTTATACAATGGTCAAGTACACTGAGAGGAAGTGCAGTGCACAGGAACCATAACTCTATCTTGACTAATAACAGAGTTATTGCCCTTTGTTACTTTTCCTTTCTGGAGGATAACTTGAAAACTACTGGTTGGAATTCAATACAACTTCATACAATGGTCCAGCACAATGAGAGGAAGTGCAGTGTACAAGAACCATAACTCTATCTTGACTAATTACAGAGTTATTGCCCTTTGTTACTTTTCCTTGTCCGGAGCATAACTTGAAAACTACAGGTTGGAATTCAATACAACTTCATACAATGGTCAAGTACATTGAGAGGAAGTGCAGTGCCACAGGAACCATAACTCTTTCTTGACTAATTACAGAGTTATTGCCCTTTGTTACTTCTCTTTGTCCAGAGCATAACTTGAAAACTACTTGTTGGAATTCAATATAACTTCATACAATGGTCCAGCACAATGAGAAGAAGTGCAGTGTACAAGAACCATAACTATATCTTGACAAATTACAGAGTTATTGCCAAGAACAATATCTCTATTTTAGTTGTTTTTTTGCAAGGTATTCTGTTACTACGAACTTCCTCAGTTTATAAAGCAGTCTTTCGGGGGTATTAATCACATTTAGTGATAGGTCTTGTTTCGTTAGCCATAGCATTATATTCCTTAAACAGAATTGACTTTAAACAAAGCTAGATAACAATAATGAGAAGTTCAGAACAAACAAGTAAAACCTTCTTATGTTATTTGCCTTTCCATCTTTTTGTTTCCAGCTAGTTTCTCTATTACTGTACTTTATGTTTAAAGATATCTGCATTTGAACAACAAATAACTAGTGAAAGTAGAGTGTATAAGAACCATAACTACCATCGTTTGTGAATTCTATCTGTTTTTGTCATATTTTGATCACTATTGATAGACTATATCCAGATTATATCCAGACTTTGTCTTGAATAATAATCTCTTTAAAGAAATCCTGTGTATTGTTTCCTTTTCAATCCTTTTGCATTGTTTATTTGTATTTGTCTTTCACCATATACACATAAAACATCAGGGAGTAAGGCTTTGTATTAAATGCAAGGCATGCTAGCTTTCATGGATCAATAGCGTAAAATAAGCTGGCAGATATTGGAAGGGTTGATGATTACAGAAGGAAAAAGGCAGGTGGTGTTAGAAGTTTTGTTTAGTATATATAGTTCAAGGTTGAATAGTGGTAACATTTGGTCATAAGTAGGTCATGTACTCAGGCAAGCGATATAGGACCATCTTGGCCCTCTTGTTTATTCAATACAAAGTTATTTATACCATTTGACCTTGACCTTGTCATTGAGAGCAGTTGCACTCGGATCAGTGATATAGGGCCATGATGGCCCTCTAAGTTAAATGATACTGAAATATAAATTTAAAACATTATGGTACAGGTAATGTATTCCTAACATCCAGTCAGTACATTATTCCATTTTATTGTCTTGAATTACTGAGAATTAAACTGTGGTGTTTTGTTTAGAAATTTGATTTGACAAACAACATTGATCACACTTATAATGTGTAAATCTTTCGTTCGCTGGTATTTAAGTTTTCTGATTTGCATGCCAGCTATCAAAATTATTATTGTGGGGAATGAAGTATACTTGTACTTACTGTATGGATTCTGAAAATAAATTGGATATTTTTTATTATTTGATAGTTTATGTTTCTCAATTTCACCTTCGAGACGGTGTGGAAATCTCTTTTTTCCTACTTAGCTGCAGAAATCAAAACATTTTTACAAAACAAAAACAAAAAACCCTAAGAATTTGGAACTTGCAGAAATAAGCACGCATGTGCGATATTGTGATCAACTGATGTTCGTTGTCTGTCCACAG
This sequence comes from Saxidomus purpurata, assembly GCA_022818135.1. Taxonomy (NCBI): domain Eukaryota; kingdom Metazoa; phylum Mollusca; class Bivalvia; order Venerida; family Veneridae; genus Saxidomus; species Saxidomus purpurata. Next base: position 2,760 of record JAFMSR010001798.1, read on the forward strand.
TTACCTTGTGAATACTATAGAGGCCACACTAGGAATTATTCCTGAATCATTGTCAGAGTTTTTGTCTTGATGAACTCAAGGTCGAGTTTAAAACTGGGTCACAAAGGGTAAAAAAGTAGGACACTAACCATAAAAATACCTTGTAAACACTCTAGAGCCACATTTTGTACCCAATTATCGTGAACGTTAAAGTGACATTATGCGCATCTTACTGCACATAGTGTATTTTTGGTGACAGTTTTATAAAAGCAATTTTCGGTTGGTGTGCATTTAAATGTGTTAAACTAATGATAATGCCACATTAACATTTGAAGTTGGTGCTTTAGAAATTAAAAAATTGGACTAATAAAATAATAATTCCTTTCTTGGCAGTGATCTCCCTTGTGTTATTAGTGTTGCTGTCGGTAGAGATTTTGGCAGTGGAAGGGAAGCAACTCCTGCATGCATTTGTTTATTTTTTAAATTGACTCTCCCAGTCAAAATGGGAAAAGTAATATTTGGAAAGTTATAATTTCGTACTGGTAGCAGGAAAAGTTTTTTGTATTGGGTTCAAAGTTATTATTTCCTCTACCCTTTTCACACACACCTATTTCAGCTGGAATTTTAGTTGAAAAAAATGTGCATTATTCCACTTTAAAGTGACATTATGCTCATCTTACTGCACATAGTGTATTTTTGGTGACAGTTTTATAAAAGCAATTTTCGGTTGCTGTGCATTTAAATGTGTTAAACTAATGATAATGCCGCATTAATATTTGAAGTTGGTGCTTTAGAAATTAAAAAAATGGACTAATAAAATAATAATTCCTTCCTTGGCAGTGATCTCCCTTGTGTTATTAGTGTTGCTCGGCAGTGGAAGAGAAGCAACTCCTGCATGCATTTGTTTATTTTTTAAATTGACTCTCCCAGTCAAAATAGGAAAAGTAATATTTGGAAAGTTATTATTTCGTACTGGTAGCAGGAAAAGTTTGTTGTATTGGGTTAAAAGTTATTATTTCCTCTACCCTATTCACACACACCTATTTCAGCTGGAATTTTACTTATAAAAAATGTGCATAATGTCACTTTAATCAGAATGTTTGTCTTGATAAACTCTAGGTCGAGTTTGAAATACGGACACTGAGGATCAAACGACTAAGTCAGCAAGACAAGTCACAGGTAGAGCGTATCAACACTCTTGAGACCACATTATGATCCAAATCTTCATGAAAGTTGGTCAAAATGCTTTTCGTGATAAACTCTAGGTCAAGTTTGAAATGGGGACACGAAGGATACAAACTTTGTGAACACTTGAGGTTTCATTATATTCCCAATAATCTTGAAAGTCTGTCATAGTATTTGTTCTGATTAACTCTATGCCGAGTTCCAACCTGGGACATACGGGGTCAAAAACCAGGTCACCAGGACAAATCGAAGAAAACCTCGTGAACACTTTAGAGACCACAATATGTTCCCGATCTTCATGAAAAATAATTAAATTGTTTGTCTTGATATACTCTAGGTCACTGGCACTATTGGGGTACAAAGCTAGATAACCATGGAACATATTTAGTAAAACTTGGTTCATACACTTGACCGATTTATAAACGCAAATATTTCCCCTGTTGAACATTTTTATTTGAATGTCGATATTGTTTTTATTTCATTGTCATTTTTTGCGATGAATTATTGAAACTTTTACAAGAATTCAATTTTATATTGTTTTTGTTGTGTATGAAATTTGAATAAACTTGAAACACGATGACACTGTTAAAATAAATATTTTGCCACTTTTGCGTTTTTAAACCGGTTGAGTGTAGTCTAGTTTAAAGTACTACCCAATCAGCATGAACTATAGGTCACGTACGTCACCTGGACAAATCACACAACACTCTAAAGGTGAAATTTTATACCCATTTATCATCAAGGTTGGTCACAAGTTTTGTCTTTCAAGAGTCTGAGATAAATGTGGGGTTATCATGTCAGAAACACCTTGTGAACAATCTAGAAACAACAATTTAATCCAGATCGACACGAACGTTGGCCAGAATGTTTACTCGGTGATTACTTGGGTATGAACTGTCAATGTGGTAATAAATTTAGGTCACCCGGTCAAAATATAGGAAACATTAACAACAATTTAGAAACCACATTTTGTTCTAAATCACCATAAAAGTTGGTAAGAATGTTTGTCTTGATGAATTGTTGGTTCAGTTTGAAACTGATTAGACGGAATCACTAACTTGGTACTCCGGTCAAATTATCATATGGCATTTTGGGATGAAAGCAGAGTCCGCACTCGGTACCCAATTTGCCATGCAAGTTGGTCAGAATGTTTGTCTTGATAACTTTGTAGTCGAGTTTGAAGGTCAAAATATAGGTGACCAGAACAGATCATAGAAAAACCATGTGAATAGTAAAAACCATGTAATGCTTACTATCACCATATTACCAAGATAGTCAGAATATTTACCTTGGTGAATTCTAGGTCGAGTTTGAAATGTCATGTGGCAATCGGTCAATTTCTTAGGAAACACTTGATAACTACATACATTTCCAAATAGTCTAAATAGTAAATCACCAACTTTTATTTTCTATCAGAATGAAATATTTTTCTTTTTGGGTTGTTCCATCTAAATCTGTGATAGATTATCTCAAAATTACTTAGTATTATCTGTAATCAAACTGTTGCATCACGTTAACTACGAAATATTTAATTAGACCACAGAAACTTTATATTCCAATTCATTCAGATTCTGCAGTTCCTTTTGTATACGTCTTAAATCCGACTGTAATCTTTTAATTCTTCTTCTACGCTCTTGTTCAATTATAGATCTTGCCCTACTTAGACGAGATGGTTTCGTAGTAGATTCTGCATCAACTTCTGAAATTTTACAAGTTTCATACATTGGGGGGACAGTTAGAGAACAAGCCTGCTTTCGACGTCGGCGGACTGGAGCAGAGTATGTTTTAGGAGACGTATTATATTCACAACCAGTTATATTGCTATTGGACGGAACTTTAAGATAGTCCATATGTGCTTGAGGAACATGAAATGTAACAGATGAGCATTCTTGAGCAATTTCGGTGTCAGTCTCATCGGATATATGTGTGTCGTATGTGCGCGTTTCACTTTTCTCGGAGTCTTGTTTACAAACAGCAGTTATGCCTTCAACAGGTTTTATCTCTAATGCCTCCTGTCTCATCAGGGTATGTGTCGTCTTACTTCTAATTATTGGTGGAAAGTGTCCATCAGGAGACGTTGGGGAAGTTTTTAAATCCTCATAATCTTGTTTGAAGTTGACGCTTCCAACACTAAATCTGGGGCGTAGTTTACACAGTTTACTATACGCATAGTTTGTTGCTAAGCGTATGCTTAGTCTGTTAGCACGTCGACGGAAAGTCTTTTGTCTCAATTGTTCCTCTTCTTTTTGATGAATTTGGCCATCGTCTGAGCGATCCTCCGATACGCCCATACATACATCACCGGCATCTGATATTGAACTGCACCTGAAATTGTTTTATATGTAATTGTTAGGTATGTCAATCGTGTGTAGTCTAAACAATCTTCTTAAGAATGAAGTAAGCATGAGAACTGATAATTATAATTACTGAGTTGAAAAATAAAACTAGAGGGCCATGGTAGCAGCCCTATATCACTAATATAACCCGAGTACCTGTGCACTTGCCTAAGGAAGTTGTTGCTAAACGGAGCCAGTAGTTGCTTTGGAAGTCACTGGTTGCTAGGGAAAGTCAATGATTGCTAAAATTCACAAGCAGTGGTTGCTAAGGAATTCATTGGTCAATAGGTGAAGTCAGTGATTGCCAAAGAAGTCAACTGTTGCTAGTTGCTAAGGACGTGAATGGTTGCTAAGGAAGAAACTTGTGGCAAGAGGATACTAAAGGTTGTATGGAAACTCACTGATTTTCAAGTTTTATCTTTTTATAGATTATATAGAGGAAAAATCCCAACCCGACTGGGGCCTCAATGTTCAAGGAATCTACTTCATATTCGCAAGTTTGGTAGATGGTTATGAGATGATAGTTTGATTAGGTCAAATAAAATTACATTCTGACCAGTAGTTTCAGAGAGAAAAGATTTTTAAAAGTTTCTACACAGAATATATAATATAGGAAACAACCCCACCCACTGGGGGCATCCATTTTAAAGGGATCACACTTTAATTAATTTTAGCAATTAGTAGAGAGTAGACAGTAATGAGGTGATAATATTTGTCAAAAAAAATTAAATTCTGACCAATAGGTTTAGAAAAGAAGATTTTTGAAGTTGCTATGAAGATTATATAGAGAAAAAAGCCCCCGCCCAAATGGGGACCTTATTAGCAAGTTTGGGGTCAGAATTTTTGTAGAAGTTCAAACAAGGTACAGCCTTGACGAGTTTCATATACACTGACCAAGGGGTTTCAGAGATGTCATTCCAAGAAATTGTTGCCGACTAACGACAATTACAAAGAAAGCTTCCGTAGCTTATTGAATCTTCCCCGACCACTCATAGGAGTAAATCGAACACAATTGCATAATTGCTCTATCAATAAATGCATAATTTTATGGCAATTTCGAAGGGTCAGTATGGAAACCCTAAAGATTTGTGTCATACTTTACTCTGTCTAAGCAAAACCAATAATTTGATTGAATGTCATTGTCATGTACAACAGTAGAGATGGTGTAGATTTACGTACAGATCCCTTTCTTGGCCCGATCGCCGTTTTCTGGTTGGTGAAAGATCCACTTGAGATTCAGGTAATATATACAGCATGTCTCTCGTTAGCTTTGGGTAGGGTTTGACCGGCAATTCCATCAATCTTTGTAGACGACATATCTCTTCATCCAACTGAAAGTACAAAGATACAGTAGTTTGGTACACTTAGGATTCCGTCAAGTAAAACTTTAAATCGGAGGGTAGGGTACTTGAGAGATCAATCAGTGATGTTTCATTAAGCAAGTTTTCACATAGGCGAATTTGAAGTAAGGCATCACTGAATATACTGCTTTTGAATATGCATCGCATTTCAGACCTTTTTTAAATGATTTTGCAATTTAATGTTGAACACATTTTGGTAAATATACAAAACAGCACGACAGAATTTTGCAACATGAAACTTCATTCTTGCCATGGTTTTCCGAGGGTCTTTGATAATAAACTTATGACTACGCTCAGAAAGTTTTCTTAATGACACCAGTCACAGGATCCAGTAGATTTAATTTCCCTGAAATCGCATGCATATTACTTTGAAATGATATATCGTTACCCAGACAGCAAGGCGCAGACATGTTAAACTTGACATGACTGAAGTTTCAAAAACAAAATTTTCTGGACCAACAAATTATTAATTTACTATTTAGTAACTCTATTACTGTATTACAATGAAATCGTATAATCCACTTTCTTGTTATTTCATCTTAACATGGAGTACCAAGGACGAGCTACTGTGGTCAACGATTATCCGGCGTCCGTTTTGGTCAAACGACTTCTCCTCCTAAACCACAAACTCAAATTTGATCAAATTTCACAGGAATTGACCCAAAGAAATGTATTCCATTTAGAGTTCTGGTTGCCATGGTAACCGAAAGAAAAACTTAAAACACACCCCGGTCAAAATTGACCCCGCAACGGGGGTCACTTGATTTTACAAATGCTTCTATAGGAAATTTCAAAAAGTCTTCTTTTCTGAAACAACATGACCAAGAGCTTAGATATTTGACATGTAGCATTGCCTAGTAGACCTTTACCAATATTGTTCAAATCGTAACCCCCGGGGTCAAAACTGGCCAAAATCTTTTGGTCTGAAACCACAAAGCCCATAGCTTAGATATTTATAAAGTAGCATTGTCTAGTGGACCTATACCAATATTGTTCAAATCATGAACACCGGGTCAAAATTGGGTTATTAGATTTTAAGTATACATGTACTAGTTATATTGGAAAATATTCTTCTTGGAAACCAAAAGAGCTTAGATAGGATCAAGTAGGATCATCTTGTGAACCTCTACCTAGATGTTCAAATCATGACCCGGGATCAAAAATTGTGATTTGGAAGTAATTGGCATTGAATCCGTTTGGATTATAATAAATAATCCTCATAGCAAATTGTTTTTACTGAACTTTATGTATCGCCCGCCTTACTCAAACCAGTCATGGATAAATAAATACGATGAACAGCCTGAAATTACTTACAACACAAAATATCATACACTTGGAGACATTAATAATAATTAGGTACCAAATAATGTTACTGGTAAATATAGCAATACAAAATGGACATATATAACCATCAAATATGGTCTGGAGCAATTAATAGAATGTCCAACAAGAATCTATGAAGGTAGCTCCACTATTATCCATCATGTTTATACAAACAGTGTCAATTTTATCAGTGATTGTTATGTATCACCGCTGTCACTTAGTGATAATTTGCCTATCTGTGTGTATGTGAAACTCTGCTACAAAAGGACGATTAAAAGCAATTCTTGCAAGCACAAATCCATACAGTATAGGTCGTTTAAGACATTTGATGAAAAAATGTTTCAAAGAGATTTAATGTTTGCAGGACTTGAACAAATAGATATGATTTCAACTCCGAATAATACTTTAGATATGTTTTATCAATTCCTTAACAATACATTATCCAAACACGCTCCTGTAAAAGAAAAACGAATCAAACGTGAGCATCAACCAAAATGGTTCACATATGAACTCATAACACTCATATAAATTATGATCGTGATAGATGCCACAACTATGGAAACATAAATCATTATAAAATTCTAAGAAATAAAGTTTCATCCATAATTAAAGTAAGAAAGATTTCTTTAACGCTGCCGTTAGAGATAATAAGAATAGACTTATCTCTGGAGAAACTTAAAGGATATATCAAACTTGAATCATATCAATAATGTTGCATTGCCCCAAAGACAAAAAAAAATACATTTGTTGAAGGTCCTTTAAAGATTACAAATTAATTAAACAAACATTTTGTAAACATAACAACTATTAAAGACAGAACAAGGTTCTCAACCAAGAATGATTTGTCTTTGAAAGACATGCTTGACGAAAAGCTGGGTACAGATGTGTTTGAGATAAATTATATAACGTTATATCAAGTTCGTAAAATTACAAATTATTGATAAATTAGATGTTGCAAAGACCACGGGCTAGCATGGTATAGGCTCCAAAGTTTTAAAACAATGTGGTGATTATATTACTCCTTATATTATATCTTTAATTAATAATAACATTGCACAAGGATTTTTTCTTAACAAACTTAAAGAAGCAAGGGTTATACCAATTTTAAAATCTGGTAATAAAGACGATCCAAACAATTACCGTCCAATGTCTATTCTTCCTACTATATCGAAATATTTTCGACATATTGCCATACAAGTACAGTCGTACTATGAAACAACTGATATTATACATAAAACGCAGTCCGGATTTAGGAAACACCACTCTTGTAACATTGCCCTTATAAGATTAATAGATGCATGGTTAATGGATGTTGATAGTAGTAAATTGGTGGAAACACAAATTAAATTTATACCATTTTTCTAGTTGCACATTAAAATTTAAATCATATCTTAAAAACAGGTCACACATTGTAAAATGTGGAGATTTACAATCTGATATACTCCACATTACATTTTAGACGTCCCAGGGGTCCATACATTGCTTTTTATACTTTACATAAATTATATTAATTTTATGTATCCTGATCTAAACATGGATTCATATGCAGATGACTCAACCTTATATGAATCGGGGTATCATATATCAACAATTCAAAGTAAACTCCAGGATAGTCTTGACAATGTAAATAAATAGTGTCAATTAAATAACATAGCATTACATCCAACAGAAACCAAATGCATGATAATTGGGTCCGCGTATAAATTAAAATCCACTCGAAATCTACAACTATTTATTAATGACATTCGTCTAGAAAACGTTACTTGTCAAAAGTTACTATGAATATATGTTGACAATAAAGAGATCTGGCACAATCAAATTGACAATGTCTGTAAAAACTGAATAATGGTAAAGACCTTCGCTATTCCAAAACTAATCTATCCACTGACAGGTCTTCAAAACCCACCACATTACATTATAAATGATATAAATAAAACAATGTATACCTTTTTATGGGATAAAAAGCCAGAGAAAATAAAAAGACAGGCCTTAGAATTAGACTATAGTCAGGGAGGAATTAAAATGATAAATATAGGTATGTTTCTTAATTCTTTAAAGACGTGCTGGATAAAACGATTTCTAAACGAAAATAGTAGTCCTTTATGGAATGTTTTTTACGAACCGTTATTAAAATCTTTTGGCGGAATATTTGAATGTAACTTAACAAATAAAGATAAATAAAATTGAAATTACTTCAAGAAGACAGCTTCCTTTGCGACATATTGACGGCATGGAATGACATAAAACAGGATGATTGTAAATTAACTTATAACAAGCAGATATTGTGGAATAATTCAAAAATAAAAAGTGAAAATACTTCATTTTTCTACGACACTTGGTATCAGAAGGGAATCAAATATTTGGAGCATATTTTCGATTACAGAACAAAGAAATTCTATTCATTTGATTTCTTTCAGTACTTATATAACATAGGAAATAGTGAATATCTTAGATATATTAAACTTATACATTCAATACCAACATCTTTTAAAGAAGGCTTAAAACAGGAAAACAGAAATCAGGAGGTATGTAACACTATGCTTGAACTTCTTATGAAATCGAAATCAACAAACAGACTTCTTTATAAAAGACAACTGAAATTAAAAGGTAAACCTGAAATCAAATCTGAAGAAAAATGGAAAAACATATTTGAAAAGGTTTAAACTGGGGGAAAATATACATTCAACCGTTCAAAACCACAATAGATTCGAAACTAAGAAACTTTCAGTACAAATATTTATTACGTATATTACCAACAATTAGATTTTTATTAAAGATAAACTTAGTGAACTCAAGTCTATGCGATTTTTGTAACTCACAAGAGGAAACTTTTGAACACCTTTTCTGGAAGTGTAACTGCGTCCAAATACTATGGAATAATATACCGATATTTCTTACTGAAAAAAGTTTAGATATTTCTCTCAATTTTGAAAGTATAAGTTTTGGTATTCTGGAAAAAAAATTAAAATGAACATAATAAATACTATTATACTCTTATATTCTATATATCATATCTTTCAAACAAAATTAAGAAAAGAACCACCAAACTTTACCTGTTTTATGAATCTTTTAAAATCCAGAATAAGGCTCGAACAAGAAATAGCTATAATGCAGAACAAAATAGAACATCATAACTTAAAATGGTCGATCCTAGGTTTAGATGTGGATGGAGTATCATCTGGCCATTATTAAAAAAATACTTTAAAATAAAAACAAAATAAAAGAACAGATAGAACAAGAAATGATAAAAACAATCAAGTTCATGTACATACGTTTAAATTTTATCTCCCTTTTTTTGTGAGTATGACATGAAGATACGAGAATCAGCCATTTGTTTCCTTTTTTTCTCATCTTTTTCTATTCTATATCTTTCTTTTAGTCAGAGCAATATATAAGAATATTGCATGAACAAGAATGTGAGATTTTCTCGTCCTCTCCTTTCCAATTCTCTTCTTGCTTTCATTGACTAATCTCTATCACTTCTACCTTTCTCTCTACTTATTTTTTATTTAAAAAAACATAGCATACGTCATATAATTATACTTTAAAATATTGTGAATGTTTTGTCATAATGTATATGTATGTCTCAAAAATAAATGATAAAAAAAACTGAATAATAAAATTACCCTGTTAAAGAACATAATATATAACCTCATACCTGAAACGAAGTCATGTTTTATAACGTATATCTATTGCCACTATTTGACTACTGTTGTAAAGGTGTTGTCTGGTGCAAAGTAACAAGTAATGATGTAAATAAGATAAACAAACTACAGAAACGAGTTGCAAAAATAATACTAAATAAACCGATGCGAACACCATCGGCAGCGCTATTCCAGTCATAAAAATGGCTGAGTTTTTCAGACCGATGCAAGTACCACAGTGCTGTCCTGATTTATGAAATTATGAATAACAAGGCGCCATCATATATGGCCGATATCGTTACGTTGTCTGACAATGAAACATACCAGTTAGATCATCTTGTCTTACAGATAATGCCTCGTATTAAATATATGGCAACATCATTCACGAATTATAGCAACAATATATATGGGGTGACATTGCTTTAAATATACGTACTTCGAAAACTCTGAACACGTTCAGAGGAAATTATAAACATCATTTATTGTGTTAATGATAATTTTATCTACATTTTTCTTGAATAAATTTTTGTTTCTAATTTTTATTCATTTCTTTTGAGTGTCTGTCAGTGAATGTACATGTATGAATGAATTTATTAACAGAATGTTTAAAAGTTTTATTTGTAAAATGTGTCTTTCAAGTGTTAACTTTGCCAGCTGATCTAATTTTAAGTATAATATGTTTTCTTTTGTTTCTTAATTTATATTTGTTCATATATCTAAATATGTCACCTTCGGTAAATAAAGCTTTTATTATTATTATTATTATTATTATTATTATAAAATGACTCCTCCGCTCCGGGGTCACCGGTTTTTACATACCAGTAGGCTTTTATAGGAAAATATTTCAAGCATATTCTTGTCTCAAACCAAAAGGCCTATAGCTGAAATATTTGCCAGATAACATTGTCTAATGATCCTCTTATCTCAGACCACAAGGAATAGATATTTGGCTTGTAGCACTGCCAATGGCACTGTAACAAGTTTTTTTCAAATCGTTCGCCTTTGGTCGAAGCTGACCCTGCCCATACTGACCTAATTTCCTGTTTCTGAAGTTCCAAATACAAAGTTTTGTTGTAAATTTCAGGTTTAAACATTTAGCCTAGTTTTTATTTTTCAAGCGTGAACTATTTCTGCAGTTTTGCAAACTAATTTCCGAAATTCCTATGACTGAACTTGATTATGACCTTTCGAACTCTTTCTTGCTTTAAAGTGTAAATATCTACTCAGGTGAACCATCATGTCCCACTTGCTTGTCTTTATAATAAATGTAGTTGACCAACAATACCTCCATTATTTCTCTTTTGTACACTCTGTTTTGAACTTCGGCCCTATAAAAGTGTTCCCGACGTTCGTCTACTGCAAACCTCCGACAGTTAGCTTCTACAGTGATACCCGATGTAGCAATGACGGGATCTCCTTTGTACGTCATGATTGCATATATCTGTAAAAGAAATTGTGTAAAACTAATCAAGCTAACATACGAAAATAGTTCCCTTTTTTTGTTTCGTTTAGCCAAATTCGCTTCTAAATTTTAGTAAACGTTTGAAGAGACTATAGCCAATGTTGTGTGTGCCAGAATCATACACAAAATTTGCTAAAGAGTTCTGAAATGACTTTCGTAAAGTATGATTCTACAAGTTTCGTGTTATCATTCAAATAAATAAAATTGTTCAGTTGGCTCTGATTTGTCTGATAGGACACCCAGCCCCCTCCCTCTGGTAACCGGTTGCTAATCGACCCAAATATTAACTAAAATGGCGGGTATGCAGTAGTAATTGTGGTGAATTTCTGACAGAAAATGTTGAAACTGATATATAGAATCAGTTTTCATTTAATCACTAAAGTGGTTCTACTAACAAAAGCTTTGCATCATGTACGGAATGCCAAATCTACATGAAGAGGTCCACAAAAACTTAATATTAGCGCGCTGTAATAGCGTAGAAAAAAAGCGCGCAATAAATAAATTTAAGGCGTCTCCTATTTACTGTGACCATTGCCCTCCAAAATCCAATATAGAGCTCTCCAAATGTTTAAAGATCTCTTCAAATATTTTGGTATATATAGAATTGGCGCTCCTGGTTTATGATTAATTGCTATCTGTAAAATATTTGTATCGAGCAATATATTAATTGAGGCGCGATACAATTCAAATTTTGATATTATACATTAATTTGTAGCACGCGATGGTCGAATGAAACCACGCTGCAAATAAACTTTTGATATCATTATTTGAATTGTACAGGTCTTCAATTCACGATTTAATTTAATTGTATTCATATCTGGTGGTAGTTTATCATTGTAAATCATATCTGATGTTTAGAATTTTCCCCGCACCAGCAATCAGTGTTTTGATTATATTTACCTTTGGTACAAACAGTAAGCACAGGGTTGTTGTTGTGGATACAAGCATAAATGACGATTCCATAACATAGGCTAAAGTCGGCTGATGAGACAGAATATTTGATATAGTGACAACCAATACACTCATGATGACGACGTTGTAAACGTTCATCCCTATATAACGTGCGTCATTTAAAGCAGGGATTTTCACATGCCGGGTCTCCCAAGCCATGTAGACCCCAAAAACGAGCAATAATCCTTTGTAGACATAGAGAATGCCTGTCCACTTGTCAATATGTTGTGAGTTACATTTTGTAAGTTGTGATATGTATAACAAATCAGCGTCGTTCTCGGCGATCTGTTGATGCAAACAATTAGAGTCTTAGTCTTTATGTAACAGTAATTATTTGTTTGTTAGAATGAGTAACTTCTCATACATATACAATGTGTATTTTACTACATTTAAATTTCGTAGTCTATAAAGCAATTGTTTGTGTTCTTGGTTTAAAAAACATTCCAAATAATCTTTACGCTTTTGTATTATTTCTACTGCCTACATCTATAGGAACATCATGTACTGTATTTCTGATAATTTGCACTGTGCATTGGGAGGGGGTTAACTGTGATCTATCTACAATAGAGAACATAATCTGTATACAAGAGAGACCAGACCAATACTGCAACAGAGCAAATGTGTCATAATACAAACAAGATAGAGTACTGTTTGTGGGAATAACTGCATTATTTCGAGGAGAAGTAAGACTCGAAAACTTAAGTCATTTCTCTGAGGCTACGCCTCGTCAAAATAACGCAATTACTCTCACAGGCGCTCATCTGTTACATGTAGTGTCCTTACCTCCATCGTAAGATTTGTGATCTGCTTGTGCATAGGGTCAACAAAGCCCCAGATTAGTAAAACAACTGAGTCAACCACCAGTAGAGCTGCCACAATAAACAAAAGCTGTTTGTCCCTCAATAGCTAAAATGAAAAAAAGAAAGTCGCTAGAATGTCATAGTTTATAAATACATACTGAAAAAAGTACAGGACTATTGTGTAGGTATCAGAAATAAATTTTCTCGGACGTTTTTGTGTTATGCATCACTGTAGGATCCCCAAAGGTGAAAATAGTCCCATTTGTAAAATAATTTTATCCCATATGTATAAATTGCACCCAATTGAAAATGACGACGGTTGTATATTTCAATTATTACGGGTCTTTATATGTTGCCAATATCAATGTTTGTACTATATATAGAAAGATAAGGAACTCTTAGAGTTGGTTGTTTTTAGTAACTTAGTTAAGTTAAAGTGGAATTATGCACATTTTTTTTCAAGTAAAATTCCAGCTGAAATATGTGTGTGTGTGAAAAGGGTAGAGGAAATAATAACTTTTAACCCAATGCAACAAACTTTTCCTGCTACCAGTACGAAATAATAACTTTCCAAATATTACTTTTCCTATTTTGACTGGGAGAGTCAATTTAAAAAATAAACAAATGCATGCAGGAGTTGCTTCCCTTCCACTGCCCAGTAATAACACTAATAACACAAGGGAGATCACTGCCAAGGAAGGAATTAATATTTTATTAGTCCATTTTTTATAATTTCTAAAGCACCAACTTCAAATATTAATGCGGCATTATCATTAGTTAAACACATTTAAATGCACAGCCACCGAAAATTGCTTTTATAAAACTGTCACCAAAAACACACTATGTGCAGTAAGATGCGCATAATGTCACTTTAATGTAAGTGTTTCATATTTACTACTACGCTAAATTTAGTATATGCTCTATTACATGTAGATTGATAATTAGTAAGTTTGGAAATGTTACATATAAAGTCACTATGATAGGATATTATGATCCTCTAGTCGTTCTTGTTGTTTCGTTTTCGAACAAGACAGACTACTGTAACAGTGGAATTTAACAGGCTTATGCAAAGTTACACACACAAATACACCTTGTTGTGAAGATCTGATGTACCCTTCAAACAAGGGTATTGGGTGTTATAGACAGTTTCAGCCTGTATAAAAGTCACAAATAAAAAAAAAATAATTTCGGTGTAGAATGTGTTTTATACATTATAAATAATATAAATACAACTTCTCAGCTAGCCTGCCTTGGTTGTAACACAAAATCATGGGTCCACATATATAATGTACATGCAGTACAGATACACTGTTGCAATGTATTTATGTCTAATTGAAAAGCTTTAAATGAATATGTTCGCCATATTGTATATTGTGCATATTTTGCCACATGGGTCTATGACCTACTGGATACCAACAAATAAACTAAACTAAACTATATGGAAGAAAAAAGCTCACAAATGTAACCGAGAGAAGTCACTTGTTGCTAAAGGAAATCAGTATTTGGTAAGGTAATCACTGGTTGCTAGGCAAAGTCATTGGTTGCTACGGTTGTCACTGGTCGCTTAAAATCATCAGCTATCAACCCACAAAAATACCCAACTTCAAAAGTTACTGGAACGTTATTATTACCAATTTTGGTTTATTTAATCAATCTACCGATTTATGAAAGATTCATTATCGATGGTAAATGCTATGTTTCATCATACATACAAATATTCATTCTAATTACAACAATACGATACGGTAACCTTGCTCTTTATAAGGCCTCTATTAGCTCGTGTGAAGATCTGATGTACCCTGTATGTCTTGGTAAACATGGCTCCAAATGAGAGTGAAAATCCAGCAGCGAATAAGAAGGCTCTAGCCTGCAATGTAACAAATATTGAAGTTATACTGTTGGATATGTAAATGATTGTCTAATTGATCAAGTGTTGAAGTAAAGAAAATTAAACAACCACAAGGTACGAGTAACTTAAAGATATAAAGTCCAAAAACACAAGGTACGGCACTTACCAGCAACGTAAAGACAGAAAGTCATACAAAGACAAGGTACGGCAGTTAGCAGCAACGTAAAGACGGAAAGTCAAACAAACACAAGGTACGGCAGCTAGCATCAATGTAAAGTCAAACAAACACAAGGTACAGCAGATAGCAGTAACGTAAAGACAGAAAGTCAAACAAACACAAGGTACGGCAGATAGCAGCAACGTTAAGATAGAAAGTCAAACAAACACAAGGTACGACATATAGCAGCAACGTAAAGACAGAAAGTCAAACAAACACAATTATTAGACTTGGTCAGTCTGTTGAATGTGAGAGTGCATTCGTGCCAATACAAATCAGTCCATTTTAAGAGAATTCTTTATATCAAAGAAAAGCTCATTTCAACAAATTTATCATGTGAGATTATTGGTCATCTAATTAAAAAGAAAACCTGTAACAGTTCAATAGTGCGAAAACCTTAAAGATTTCTATTTTTGTAAAATAATTGATATTGACCACAAGAACCTTAAATCAGACGGTGTGAAAACCTGCCTATGTGTTTAATACCCCCGCAAGACTGCTTTGTCAACTGAAGAAGTTACTAGTGGAAAAAACTAAAACAGAGCTATGGTTCTTGGCAATTGCTCTATAATGAGTCAAGATACAGTTAAGGTTTTTGTACACTGCTCTTCATCTCATTGTGCTTGACTATTGTATGAAATTGTATTAAATTCCAAGCAGCGGTTTTCAAGTTATGCTCCAGACAAGGAAAAGTAGCAAAGGGTAATAACTCTGTAAATAGTCAAGATAAGAGTTATGGTTTTTGTACACTGTACTTTCTCTCATTGTGTATTTGTAATTAAACCAGTAGTTTTCAAGTTATGCTCCGGAGAAGAAAACTGCACCGGACCGACCGATCGACCGACCACAGGGTGACTCATATATACCCCCCTCCCCCTCCCCATTCCCCCACTTCGTTTCGGGGGTATAAAGAGATCGGGAAAAGGCAGCTAAGCAAGAATTGAAGTCATAAGAAGTAAACAGTTGCTATATAAATTGTATAAAGGCAATACTGAGGCTTTTAATTATATTAATGTTATAGTAAGAGAAACCATTCTCCAAATTCAAGTTTCTCGCATCTACAGTTATGGGACAAACGGTAACTAAATAAATGCTATTATTAAATGTGAATAAATGAGACAAAGTATCACACTTGATAGAATGTTTAATCAAGTATCTCATTCATTGGGAACGGTTGTCTATCAAATGTTATTAGATAAATCACGATATATAAAACGCAATCCAGTGCCGCCGTCACACTATTCACTGAGTGGGATCCGTATTACAGTGCTCAATGTTATGGAGAATAAATCAATATTTTGTCGCAGGTTAAAGCTGCTAGTCCTAAGAATTTGGTGAAAAACAAGCTTCTTCAAAATGTCTGAAATTAACACTTTTAAGAGCGAACAAGCAAATTCAGTGTATCTATATCCCCCGCAAATGAAGCAAAATAGCTGAAAAAGAACAACTGGAAAAAGTATTGGTTTGTATTGTTTCGCAAAAAAAAGCATTTCTAAAATTTCACGGTTAAATTAAATCAGTATTACCACTTTCAGACAACAATATTTCTAAAGTTTCTTTCTGTATAATTATTATGTAAAAAAGCACTACATCCCATTATTTCTTGTTTTATATCTCGCGGGCACGTAATACTTCCGTACTTTCGCACACACGCTGTTCAAAAAATCATATTACAATATCTGGCTTTGACCCAACTTTTCCCGGCCTTTACTAATCTATGAAGTGGAGATGAGTGTGAACGAAAACGGGTTTCAAATGGTGTTAAAAGAAGACGTATAACTACTTGGTTAAGAAATATGCATACAAACAATCTTTGAAAAAAACGTAAGAAATAAGTTATGAGACTGATTTCTCTTATTGACAGACAGAAACTGAAATACACGTACTAGATAAATTTTAATTTTTGACTAGGACATCCAAGCATATTTTCACTGTTTTCTACTATATTAAACGAGAATAAATCTCTGGTAATAATTATTTTCCAAGAGAAACACAGTTGATAAATGTCTTCCTTCAAGTTTTGATGGGTATTTTGAACAGTAAAATAACTTTAAACGTCATAGTAATGGATTTATTGATTTATTTTTATTTTAGGGAATGTTTTAATGGTATGAGAACGTTTACCATTTTACGGTTTTATTTCGTGCTATATCATCTGCCGAATCCCGAAGGACATCTCTCGATCTCTATTTCATTGATTTACTTTTACTTTTGCTTATCCCTACTATGTTTTAGCAGAAACAATTCAATAGATGATTTGAAATGTTTTCTAAATTTACAAGCTTAATTGTTACTGAACTGCTCTTATTCTAAAATGTAAATGAAAACTTTAGTCTGTACCAGATTGAAATGTGGCTTCACTCGAACAGAATTTTGTATATTATAATCATGAATCTCGAAGCAAACTGTTAACTGTAGCAGAATTATCTTGTAAATGCCGACCATATTTCGAGGGTCAATGCGAAATTTAATACACTCAGGTTAGTCTCACGTTGACCCCTCGGTATGTGACATACGAATGAGTCCATTTTGTACTAAAATTGCATAATATTGTATCAAAAAAAAAATGTCTATTACCGTGCATAAGTAAGGAAAGTATATTTCATCTAACATAGTATCGTCATATCCAAGAACAATGATTCCTGTGTACACAAGCATGCATCCAATTACTGCTACGTTGTTCAGCTTGGGACTTGACAATTTGATGTACCTGTAAAATTCATCGGTTCTCTGGATGACAAACTTGTCCATGAAAAAAAGAAAATAGTAATTTCATTTTTTCAAATTCATTATTGCTAAAATTTTGTTTCATTTCTTAAATTAATTTGCTTGAAAAAAAAAACACTCGTTACTTATCATGCATTCTGCTTTCCAAAGTAAACGTGACTTTGGCCTCAAAGGAAAACTACTGGAATTTAAGTGATGCGACTTTAAACATCTTGTTTTAACGTAATACCTTAATCTTCTATGATAAAGATTGAATGCTAAAAATGAACCAGCAATGATTAGCCCTCCAAGGCTCACAGAACTGACACAAAAGAAGGCCAAGGCATCTATCTTCTTCTTCCTTGATACCAGTACAGTCTTGTCACGTGGTGCACGACCACCTGCAATAGGATAAGCTGATTGGTCAAAATGCAAATGTCGTTGAAAGAAACATGTTATCTTTCTTTTCTTAAAGGGCATTCCCTACATCTAGCAGATTATATTCTCAAAACATAAATAATGTGTCCGATAAACGTAAAATGATAATTAAATACAATTTTAAAGAACAAAATATATTGGAAAATGTCTCATTTTAGCACAAAAAAGAAACATAAAGACCTTCTGTAATAAATCGCAATGTCAACAACAATTGAATGTTTACGTTTCAAACGCTGATTTTATTGATAATGACTTGAATGTATAGCTTCAACTTTTAGGTTAAGTAATAATACTTGTAAATATTATATTATCTATGCTTTTGATGTTATTCAATTTGATCAATTTAAGGGAGTGCCCATATTCATTCATAATATTCATTGGAAGCTACTGCCATACAGAAGTGCAATGGACTGATTTATACTAGTACAGATCTGTATATCGTGCTATGGAATTTAGATTGAAAGAAAAACGAAAAATATGATGATCTCATGGATAACAAATTAAATATGATTTTTGTAAAAAAATATCTCAAGAAGTGGGATCACTTTACCGTGCTGAAAACGCGATCTCAGAGTTATGTGGCTTGAATGGGAGTATAACGCAGTAATGAAAATTCATTTTAGACCTAGTTTTCAAAACACTCAAAAAAAGCAAAACAGACCAAAGCGTGGGCACTAGAACTATTCTTGGAAAAGAGCCATCTTAGAAATAAAATTGATGTCAATGATCTGTCTGCCTTATAATGAAATGCAGATGTATTATAACAGGGGGATGGTTATAATCCTAGGTTCGATCGCCTGTTCGGCAATGAATTTAAAAATTGAAATAACATTCTACCTAACCAGATGATCGGCTGACATGTTCTGCAGTAGTAATTCAGCTTCTTTTCTTCCGGTTCATAGAGGGCGATCCTTACCATGCGACCTCCTAAAATAGAACGAAAACAGAATAACCTCATACGGTGAACTAAAAAAGACACATATTTCTCTTTTCGAGATAGGTTTCATCTTGAATAAGTCTCAAAAGAAATGCATATGAGTTGAAATAACTTGTTTCACAATCGAGAATAAATAAATTAGTATAAATGAAATGAAACTAAGATATCACATCACTTAGGTATCAGTATCATACCCTCACGACGATGGATACCATCAGGAATGAGGTGTCGAGAGTGATTAATATAAGTTGGATAACTTGTTTCACAATCGACCTACAATAAATTAGTATAAACAAATTAGGTATCAGTTATTTGGGCAACACTCGACCGTGTCTGGTTCAAGTACCTTGTAAATCAAAAGCATACTCACGTTGATTTTGGCTTATAACTGAAATTCCTTTGCGATCTGGTCCTTCGAAGGATATCGGTCCCTGAAATATAGACACAATCTTGATACAACATGCACGCGAAAAAAAACGACGTGCATTACTTTTGAGTCGATAAATTAACAATTAACCTTTTTTATTTGTAGTCTACAAGAAAGTGAGAAAAACAACAAAGATCCTATCTGTTTCCGAAAATATTTTATTAAGTTGGACATGATGTCCCTATATCGCTCACCTGAGTACCATTGTGCCAAGATATGATCAAGAAGCTAATTAAGTTTCACGAAGATCCAATGAAAAATGCTGCCTCTATTGCATACCGGCATATAAGATTTTCGTACGATTTGACCTGGACCTGGTGACCTAGATTTTGACCCGAGATGATCCATATCTGAAATCATCCTAGATGTCATCAAGACAGTTATTCTGACGAAGTAATATTATAGTTGGGCTATGTCCTGTAGAATTCTATTATTAGACCTGATGACATAATTATTGGCCCCACGTAACCAAGCATGCGACTCATATGAAACCTTGTGGCGATACATCTTTGATATGGCAAGTTTGGTCAAGACTGCACAGGAAAAGTAACCTCTAGAGTATTAACGATCCTTAATGTGGACAATGGACGGACGGAAAACGGAGGGCTTAGCCACACTAAAAACGCACGCTGAGCTTTGCGCAGGTGAGATAAAAAGTGTGTTATTTAGATGTTTCGTGTGCTACTTAGAAATTTTGTTAAATATGATATACCGAGATTCCAAGAAATCCAAGTCCTTGTAAAATGCTGAAAAAGAGTTCTCTTGTCTCCTTCCCATTCTGATATGAAAACTGTTCCAGTAATGGTTCTACATCACCAGAGTGGTCTTCTGAAGTTTGATCGATGGCTTGACGAAGAGTTAAAGCAACTGTCCATACCGTGTCATAGGTGCTTGTAGCGTATGGTGACATTGGTCGTACTCCTTTCCTTCTCTCATATGCTTTCATAAACTGTCGTACACTCTAAATGATGAAAACACATACAATAAGACAAGTCCTGTTTTATTTTTCTCTGTTAGATACATAATTTCTTGTTTATGTCATTCCTATCTGTTAGGTACATAATTTCTTGTTTCTATCGTACCTATTTGTCTTGTATTAACTGCAACCCCCTCCTATTCTCACAGTTATTCTGTAAATCTTTTATTCTTTGAAACTTCTATCGTTCTTGAAAAAAGTTTCCGAAATAATCACTGCATAGAAATATTTCAAAGGAATCTTGTACTTAAAGAAGAAATTTATTTTTTTGCTTTTATAAGATCATCTCAGCACGAAATGCTCTTTTGATCTATTATGATCGTTATGTGTCAACCGTCAACAATTACTTCAAGCAAACTCTTCCTAAACAACCAAGTCATTTTAATCAAACTTCACAGGAATGTTCCTCTAATGGCCATTTATTTCACAAATTTGTTCAAAGAATTCAATTCCAGACAGAACTTTGGTTGCAATGGTAATCAGAAAAAAATCAAAAATCTTTTTATTGAAGACCTCAAACTCTAGAGCTTAGATATTTGATGTATATGGTAATGTAGTGGCTTTCTACTAAGTTTGTAAATTCATGCTCTTGCTGTACTGTCAAAAGTGGTCTAAACCGGCGCTCACTTGTACATATGTAATACATAGAAATGGATACGAAACATCTTCTTGTCAGAAAGCGCACTACACAAGGCTAAAATGTGATCCTCTATCAAGTTTGTTCAAATTGTACAACCGCGTTTTAATCGCACCCTGCCCAGGGTGTCATTTGTTTAGCACTGAAATATGAAATGTATAACAGAATTCGTAAGGACTAGAGCTTAGATAGTTCGTGTGTGCATATAGCATTGTGCAGTTGTCCTCTACATTGTGTTTAAATAATAACCATACGGGCGCAACTGATCGTTCACGTTATTCATTAGACAAGCTTTTTTCTGTTGAAGGTCACTGTAACCTTGACCTTTGACCTGTTGACCTCAAAATCAGTAGGAGTCATCTACTTGTCATGATCAAACAACCTACCAAGTTTTAGGAACATTGGCAAAAGCTCTCTCTAGTTATAGATCGAAAAGGGTTTTTTTCTGTTAAAGGTCACTATGAGCTTGACATTTGACCTGTTGACCTCAAAATCTACATGGGTCATTTAATTGCAATGACCAATCAATCCAACAAGTTTGAGGAACCTAGACCAAAAAGTTCTCTCGTTTTTCATCGGACAAGATTTGGTCTGTAAACAGACCTACCGACAGAACGACCGACCGACATGTGCAAACCAATATAAATACCACTCTATCTCCAATGGGGGCAAAACAATTTCTTCTTATAAATGAATAATGTTGCCATTTGAATAGGTCTGTCAATAAATAACCAAATAACCAAATTGTTTGCATATGTTTTACTCACGATGTTTAGCGACGACATATCATCATCATTAAGGGAATTCAGGCTGTCTATTGTAAAATAGCCTTCAGCGGCCTTCTGCAACTGCCTCGTATTGCAGCTTGTATCGTTTGAAATCTCCCACCATCTGTCTACATAGTCGCCAATAATGATCCAAACATACCGGGGCCCAAACATATTTAAATGATATGCCTGGGAATAATATGAAACAAATTGTTATATCGAATGATTACT
>JAFMSR010001799.1:0-24836 GCA_022818135.1 Saxidomus purpurata
AAGGTACATTTTTTGTATAATATATATTGAGCATGTGTGTTAGTGTGTGTGCTGTGTTATTAACCAACATAAGCGGATTTTTTTATTTGGCATAGCATTTATTATGCAATCTATGATGTATCTGCTTTAACATGGTTCTAGTTAAAAGGAAAATGTGCACGAGAAGTTTACATCACGACGTCGTTAATTGTTCTCCCCATATATAATTGTGTACAACAATTTTCTCCTCTCGGTGTCACAGGAGACCTGGTTGGCTTTTAGTGTCAGCTCTATTCACCTAAGACACATAAAGGATTGTCAGAAAAATTTGGTTAAATATAAATCTCAAAATAGACATGCAGAAGCGATGTTCCAACTGCGTCGGTTCAAGGTCAAGGTCACACAATGAAGTATTGGTTAAATATTGATCATATTGAGACGATACGCAGTTCTATCCGCGCTGGTTCCAGGTCATTGTCAGACTTGGGGTCAGTAATATTTTATGTCCGCCCCGTAGCTCCTAAACCCCTTTAAGGCTTTCATGAAACTTGACTAATTTTTCATCTCAGTGAGACTACATGCAAAACCTATGTTCCACTCGTGTCGACTCATAGTTACGATAAAATTAGGGGTCAAATATGTATCATGTCTGCTCCTTATTTCCATAATTTCATGAAACTATTTTGTATTGAAAGCATTCTGAAATATATTATATTTCGACTGCAAACATATGTTTCATATAGGCTTTTATTTCTTTTTCAGCTGCTAGATTTCTTTAACAACATGTTATTAAATGTGTCGACTGATGGAGACGGACCAGCCCCGCTAGTCCATGCATTTAGCCTCAATAAAGCAAGATCTATATACGGTGAGTCTTATTTCATTTTACTAATATTTACCCAAAATAAGTTATAAGTTTAGATGTACTTACGTTAGCCTATTTTTCTAGTGCATAATTTATAGGCTAACGTAAGTACATCTAAACTTATAACTTTTTTTGGTAAACAGCATCATAGTTTGTCTGTTACTATAGAAAAAAGGTGCTAAAGAAACTTAAAACAATCTATGTCCAGGTAGAGGTATTAAGTATATGTCTTTCCTGCATGATAACGCGCCATTCCACAAATTAGCTGTTGTTGTTCACATTTTTAAGTAGGTTCGTGTTCTACCCCATGCTCTTCATTTCACAGACGTTGTGACTGTTTCTTTTTTCCATAAATTAAAAAGCACTTATCACGTCATCGTCGGACACCAATATACGGAGCGTAGCGGAGTCAACAACCGCGGATGTCCGACGATGTTATCAGGCAGGTGTTACGATTCTCTCTGTGGTTAATCAGTGACTGAAATTTGATGGAAATTGTGACTTTTATGGCACTAATTGCATTATAATTATATAAAACACTCCTCGTATTCAGGTTTGCATGACAGTATATAAGATAGAAACTGTGAATTTTGAAACTATCTTGGTAAGAAGTATAGGTATTAGATATAATTACTCGCCAACATGTAGCAGCTATAGAACATACGTTACTTAGATTATGTTTAAAGACCTCTGTTATAGAATGAATATTCTGGTATTTCAAGTCAAACTTTGCTAATATAAGGGACATGAAACCTTTCTGGAAACGTTTTAATCCTCGTACATAGTTCGTTTTAGCCTATTGTTACACATTTACTTATACCTCGAATATTATAATAATATATTGTATCATTCAGGTATTACTGAAAATTTGCTTAACAATTGACAAAATTAATGTATTTGACAACCAGTTATCAACTACAGAAACTGATCAGCACAGACTTGAGTTAGTATGTAAATGGCGACTTGAAGCTGTCGGTGTATATTTGGAACACATGAATTCATAGATGAACAAGAATCCCCTTAATATTACGTGTAAAACTTACTTTTCATTTCAGTGAATGGAGATAGAGTCTCCCGTCATATCACTGCTTCTGGCTTTGGAGTAAGATTATATCATTGATTTATATCTTTGATTAATATCTTACATTGGTAATAATAAACTTGAAGTTGTTCTTTATGTATTAGACGCACAGACAGTTGCCGACAAGAATGGAGATTTACTTTCCCGATATGCAGACGACATAGAGGTGGAAAGTGGTTACAAAGGCATTCATCTTGCGTTCCCTCTCACGCTCAACCAGCTGCATAAAATGGTACAAGGTTTCAAACGCAAAGTGGTAAGACTTTCTGTTGTTCAAATTCATTTGAAAAGAGGAAGTGGCAGGGTGATCTATAGTATCATTACTATTATGATTTAATGAAAAGCTGGTTTCTTTTTTTCAACAAGATTGTCAAATGATACTTATTTTATTGAAACTTAGAAGTGATGAAATCCAGCAGAACATGGTTATTGTCAAATAAATTTATCAAAAAATAAAATGTAATCGAGAAAAGTGAAGACCCAATGACGTCATAAACTGGAATGTTACGTGATACAAGTCTTAAGAAAACTTAGCAAAATATATATTTGATAGATATATACTTTTTTCCTCACGAGCTCCCAAGCACAAAACTCGAAATTTATTTGATTATCATTGAAATCCTCATGTATCCAAGAATGAACCCGCATTACCAAATGTCTAGGTAACCGGATCCTGTCTTGACTTGCTTTGATATTAAGGTTGCAATCATTACATGTCCGACTTTTACAAATTCTTTTGATACAGACGCTGCATGCGAAATATACCATACAGTTACTGTTGGAGTTCAGACGTATTTTGAAGACACAGGCAAACATCCGGTATGCTACAACGTCAATATCTAATCAGATTACAGTATGTGGTGATATCCATGGCAAACTTAGTGACCTGTATATGATTTTTCACAAAGTGAGTATTTACTTTATTTGACTTTTGTCAAGGGTATTTGCCAAGTAAGTATTGCAAGTGGATATTGTCTTGTCAAAATACGTGTGGTCAATTTTGTATTTATGCTAATTCATTTACACTCGATTGCGAAACATTAATCACTTTGTCATAGAGTGGAATAGTCTTGTTAATAAGGTGTATTTATTCTTGAAGCTTTTCAAGTTAAATGTCAGAGGCGGATCGATGGTAACGTGCTGAATTGGTAATCAAGGGATTGCTCGGGTATGATGCAAGGCTCCTCCACTAACATAACTAATGATCTTTCGGATGAGACCTTAAACCGATTCTCGTGTATTAGTTCTATACACCGGGCATGTAAAAGAACCAGGGCATGTCTCAGAACATGATTTGGACGCGCTCTGTATCGTGCACGTTCTGGAGACGTTGGTTATATGTGGATTATCCGGTACCAATGATAATTCTCTAAAACACATGCATACAGTAAATTTCAAATAAAAACAACGTCTTCCAATTTATCAAAATTTGGTGTACGCTTGTTAGACTATGCATAATTTCATAATAGATTTTAGTTTCTCGTCTGCTGGAAGCTGCCTATTATCCTCTAAATCACAGTTAACAAACTTTAAGGATTTTTTCCCGTCGAATGTCTGCGCTTTTTTAGTACTCTGTACCGTAGTAGGACTTAGACGTGTAGCCGCACTTATTAGTGTTTATAAACGTGTAGACTATACCAAAATATCTGTTGAAATATCATGCTTACAGAACGGACTACCAGCTGTAAACAATCCTTACATATTTAATGGGGATTTCGTGGACAGAGGCAAGTTTTCCACTGAAGTAGCTCTAGTGTTATTTTCGTGTTTACTTATGAACCCGAACGAAGTTTACATCAACAGGGGAAACCATGAAGACCATGTTATGAACATGAGGTGTGTTATTTTTTTCAGTATTAAACAATGAAAGTATAACACTAAAATCGCAATACAGGGGCACATTATTTAGTCTTTCGCTCTCCGTCATGTCCAGAGTATTCATTTTTGCATGATTTTTCTAAAATTATCGCTGAAGAGCACTTATATTGGTGATGAACATTATAGAAATACTATGTTATGAACACCACAATCATCCGTTACATCAAATATCAGTATACAGTCAAACCTGTGAACAGACCACTGTTGGGAAGCTACACATGTGGTCTTTGTTTCAGGTAGTCTTTATTCACATGTGTTTCTACTATAATATGACAAGAGCTCTATGATCTTTCTGCTGATCTTTATTCCCAGGTTGGTCTTTATTCGCAAGGTGGTCTTTAACACAGGTTGACTGTATCTAAAATTGTGAAAGTGCTATAAAATTACTCGTCATAACAACATCTGTCTTTACAGGTATGGATTTGCAAAAGAAATACAGCGAAAATATACTGTAAGTATTAACATTGATACATCATACGATTTCATTTCATGTCTATGTCCCCACCTTTAGGAGGATTGATCACATATATTTTCCCTTGCCTGTGTATGTGGGTACCTGCAATTGTAACATTTTGCGTCGTATGTTCCTCCAAAAAGTCACGAACCTTAAATTGATATTCGGTAGCAGTGAACAGTACGTGAAGTTTGCAAAAGCAGTAACTCAGAAGTAGCAGTAGCTTGCCAGTTGCCAGAGCAGTAGATAAGAAGTAGCAGTAGATATCAGTGGCAGCACAGCATAAGTAGGACCTTAGCAGTAGCCCAGCAGTAGATGAGCAGTAGCGATAGGACGCTGAGCACTTGCGTGCGAAAACCTATTTTAGAGAAATAAATGTCGAAATAAGGATCAATGTAATAAATAAGAAAAACGTTTTGACAGGATTTTTCTTTTCACGATGACTGATTTGAAGAATGTATGTAGCTACATTTGTACTACGGAAACTTGTTTCGGCCACCGACTTGTCGACAAAACAGACACGCAACAACTTACTACTGAAATCAAGGATTAATTTTTATGGATTGTTGATCAATAGTCTAGCACGAAATGTAGTAATTAAACGAGCTTATTTCAACTTGTCACGCGAAGGTTTTCCTTCGTAAAATAGAAAAGTTAAGTTTTTGGCTCCACCATTGTCGTGCTAATGTTAATCTGTGGACTAAATTTGAAGAAACTTTAAGTTAAAACTTAAAGTTACATAGAATACTTCAATATAATCTACTAGAAAAATAGTATACAAATTTTACCCATGCATCGGTTACATTTTCTTTCCGATGTAGGTACATCGAGTCACTAGGAACGACAAGTCGACATCTGAAAAAAATCGAAATTGTATCTCGGTCACTATTCTATATTTACATTGTACAATATCTTTTAAATAAAAAAGCGGCATAAATCCAAATACAAAGTTGTTTACAGAGTTAACCGATGTTGTTACCCAACGCAGACGTCAGATCCAATGTCATGGCGAGTTAGTTGCCGAGCAGTCGATTGAAAGTCATAACACACAAATCTATAAGTCTTTGCTAAAATACTGTGAAACAACACCGTGTGACCGCTGGACAGTGATGCTCCTACTTCCACTTTGATAATTATATTTGCATACCTCTTATAGTTTAAAGGTATAGTAGCTTTGGAGAAAGAGTCGGCTGACTAAGCAGGTGGCTATAAATATGTTACAACACTACAAATTCATATTTATCATGATTTTACCAAAATGTTATACAACACAGTATGATATTGAAACAGGTTTTCATATGCAAGGGCTCATAAATTATATACTAGTTATTAACCATGAGCGGGTCCAGACATCTATGAAATAAAATAAAAAAAACAATATCTAAAACTACTAGTAGTTGTAAAAATTTATACACAAAAAAAAAGATTTTAT
The DNA here is from genome assembly GCA_022818135.1 of Saxidomus purpurata. Classification (NCBI taxonomy): domain Eukaryota; kingdom Metazoa; phylum Mollusca; class Bivalvia; order Venerida; family Veneridae; genus Saxidomus; species Saxidomus purpurata. The sequence goes on from JAFMSR010001799.1 coordinate 5,690, forward strand.
TTTGAAATCGCCGTTTCTGTACAACCCAGTTTCTTTCAAATGGCTGATATTGCCAAGTAAATAGACAGATACCAATCTAGGGGAAACTTTTTGTTCATCTATTAATTTGGTCATTTTGTAAATCATGTACATGTGTGCTGCTCGTGTTATGGTTTGACTGGCAGTAGAGACAATGTTCTACACCCTACATTGTAATCATTTGCGGCTCAGAATTATTTACTTCTTCATGTATTTAAGCAATCGTTTTTATTTCGTAAGATTTTTTTGTCCGAGCATGAGTTCTTCAGCACGAGTTCTTGAGCGCAAACTCTACGCGTACACTAAATATTCGGATCAGATCATACATTCACAGTGAAATTAATTTAGCTTTGTGTTCCAGAAGCACGCGAAGAAGATAATGCATTTGTTCAAGGACGTGTTTAGTTGGTTACCACTGGCAACCATTGTTGATGAACAGGTGTTTGTTTGTCATGGTGGTATCTCGGACACAACAGATCTTCAGAAATTGGCAGCAATAGATAGACACAGGGTAATGGCATTGTTTTCTTCAAAACTACCATGACAATCTTATAATTCTTGTATTACGCAGTTTTGATGCTGGGTTACCGACCCTGGTTTGAACCCTGTGTTGCTATATATCGCAAGACGAAAAAAAATTTTAGTGGTTCTTTTCTTAAAGGCCCAGGATCGCTTTGAATTTACTGATATAGTAACATTAATTTATTGACAGGATAATGATTGAACCATGTTCTGTTCACTCTAAAACAATGTTGACATATGCTTTTCTGTTTCTTCAAGGAAGAGTTGTCAGAAAGCCTTTCTTATTTTTTGCAATATCATTGAAAAAAATACTGCGCTATGTTTCTAATATGTACTTATCCATTTAAAAAGCAAAGTTAGGGATGATTTTGGTACAAATATAGGTCATTTCGGTCAGTAAGACATCTTTCTTGAAAAAATGAGAGCTACTTGTAAATGTGAACCTGGGACTATAACCTGCTGTCGAATATCTCTTTCCTACTATGACGACTTTGAAAATATTTTAAGAATTTGATATAAAAAGCAGTCTCGAAATTACACAATACGTAAATGTACATGCCAACGAAAATTTCCTTTATGCTTGTATGAATAATAATGAGGAAAGGTATATGAGGATTTAGTAATACGGGAAAAACCGGGTTTTTCCCGTCCTTAAGCACGTTATTAAAATTTTGTGAATTAAGTGTAAAATGAATTTAAATTATTTCATATTATCGTCCAAGTTGATTTAGGTTCTCCGTTACAGGAGCCTTTTGGTTTCGACTTCCGGTGGTAATGACTATAACTTTCCGGAAGCAACTCTTCCCCTGTTTTCATTCTTCAACAACCAGCTAATAACTGGTTGTTAACCTTAATGATTTTATAAAACTTAAAACAAAATTCATTATATATAAAGTATTTTCCCAATTTTGTCAGGAACGCTGAACTGACGCAGCCCCGCGCTGTAGGGGGTAATCGTTACGTTGCGTTATTCAAAAGCGTCTACGACCACGAACTGAACTTGTTTAATGGACGTCATCGTACCTTACACGGAAGTTGTATTATGTTCGTGTTTGTTTTTTTAAATGTTTTTTGGTTAGACTGTAGTAAATGTGGTGTATTCTTATATGACGTTCATTAATTAATGCTTTTTTTTCCCGTGGAGGGCCCTATTTTACCTCAGTTATTATATGACTTTCACCATACGGAAGAGCGGAAGTAAAACTGGCCAGTACGACCTAATGTCGAAAAGACAGGAATAGCGGAAGTAATAATACATGTCGTCAGGCATCTTCGTAGCACAACAAGTAATATGCGTTTTTATCGCAAACGTTGTAAACCTCTGTGAGCATACTAAAACTTGATCATACATATACAGGTTGTCTGTAGAGAAGATTTTTAGACTACACAAATATACTAAAAGAATTACATTATTACTTAGCACTGAAAACTTTCTTTAAACTAAAGATAGATTATGTTTCTCCACAGTATATGTCAATTCTTCAACCACCTGGGGGCTGCGATGACATCACTACAATGTCACAAAAAGAGCTCGTGGAATGGAAACAGGTATGATTTTAGCGTAATAATAAAACATGATTAGAAAGCAGATTCGTGTCTAACATGCTCTTTATTTTCAAAATTGATCTTTCTTTAGCTCACCTGAGCGCTAACTTTAAATGACTTTCAAAAGTGCTTTATTTTCGTGCTCAATGTGAGCTTTTGTGATCGCCTGGTGTTCGTCGTCTGCCTATCGCCTCGTGTCCGTCATCTGTCAGAGGTCTTGTTCCACATCTTGTGTGTCAGAATGTCAAATCATAGAAAAACCTTTTTTATGCAATAGAGGCTGCGTTTTCGAGGGGGGTGGAACAAAAAGCGGTGTATGAGTCACTTTAAGTGAGATTTTGGAGTATGATCGTAAAAACGGCGGACTGAAGATTGAATTTTGATCTCCTTGTCTGCAGTTTCACCTGGTATTACATGAAATATTTCTGGCAAATGATAACGCCGTCGCGGCTCTACTATTTCAATGCTTCATTCGTATATTATTTCAAGTTCGTAGATATAGGAATTAAACAGTTATTGAAACAAAACCTTTGACAGATCGTTTGTTTACACATGTCACAAGGCGACTTGTCTTGCTTGTAGTGTGATTTCTCCCACTATATCTGGTATTTGAATACCCGTTTCATATGTAATGTAAGCGAAACATGTCGAATCCTTTATTTTCTGACGCTTTCCTTTCTATTATAGATGCTTTACGATCCAAAAATCAAATTAACACTCATTTTGGTGTCTGGCTCTTACTTGATGTATTTTGGTGTGCTGATGTTCCCATCAATTTCCTGCATATTGTCTTAGAATACTCCAAATACTCTTTTTTCAGTTTTAAACTTTACAACACTTTAAGTGACATTATGCGCATGTTACTGCACATAGTGTATTTTTGGTGACAGTTATACAAAAGCAATTTTAGGTTGCTGTGCATTTAAATGTGTTAAATTAATGATAATGCCGCATTAGTATTTGAAGTTGGTGCTTTAGAAATAAAACAGTCAGACTAATAAAATAATAGTTCCTTTGTTCGCAGTGATCTCCCTTGTTGGTAGAGATTTCGGCAGTGGAAGGGAAGCAACTCCTGCATGCAGTTGTTATTTTAAAAACTGCCCCAGTCAAAATAGGAAAAGCAATATTTGGAAAGTTATTATTTCGTACTGGTAGCAGGAAGAGTTTGGTGTATTGGGTTGAAAGCTATTATTTCCTCTACCCTTTTTTACACGCACCTATTTCAGGTGGATTTTTACTTGAAAAAAAAATGAGCATAATTCCACTTTAATTATTTGTTAAAATCTTAATCGTATTTACCATAGTGAGCATTTGTAAGAGATGTACAATGCCAGTGAAAGCAATAATACGTGGTGCGTTAGAAGTTTCGTTTCGTATAGTACGTCCCTTTCTACGTATTGTTGCTTTCACTGGTAGTGTACATCTATAAGAAATGCTCACTATGGTAAATATGATTCAGATTAACAAATGATTAAGTATTGTAAAGTTTAAAACCGAAAAAAGAGTATTTTGGGTAGTATAAGACAATATACAGGAAATTGATGTGAACATCAGCACACCAAAATACATCGAGTAGAGTCAGACACCAAAATGAGTGTTAATTTGATTTTTGGATCATAAAGCATCTATAATAGAAAGGAAAGCGTCAGAAAATAAAGGACTCGACAGGTTTCGCTTACATAACATATTAAATGGGTATTCAAATACCAGATATAGTGGGAGAAAATCACACTACAAGCAAGACAAGTCGCCTTGTGACATGTGTAAACAAACGATCTGTCAACGGTTTTGTTTCAATAACTGTTTAATTCCTATATCTACGAACTTGAAATAAAAAACGAGTGAAACATTTAAACAGTAGAGCCGACACGGCGTTATCATTTGCCAAAAAGTTTTTCATGTATTACCAGGTCAAAATGCAGAAAAACGTTCAGTCCGCCTTTTTTACGATCATACTCCAAAATCTCGCTTAAATCGATTCAGACACCGCTTTACGTTCTGTCCCCTGATTTTGCATTGGATCTTCATGAAAATTGGTCAGAATAATCTAGGTAGAGTTTAAATGTAGATCATTTGAGATCACACACTACGTCACCAGGTCAAATCATAGAGAAAAAACACAAGGCCTCCGGGCAGGGATGACAACTGCTAACAGTTCGCTTTATATTCTCAGAAAAGAGTAAAATAAATGTATCGATTCTTTGATAAAGGTGACATATTCTAACAAATGTAAGAGTTTTAATCATGAGGACAAACAACAAAGTTTAATAAGCCAAGAAAATAAACGTGTTTAAATCATTATGACAAAAAGCATGGTTTAATACGCCATGTAAATACACGAGTTTTAACCATGAGAGCAAAAAGCATGGTTTAATAGGTCAGGTAAATACACAAGTTTTAATCATGAAAGCAAGTAAATAAGCCAAGTAAATACACGAGTTTCAACCATGAGCTTAAAAAGTCATGGGCTAATAGGCCAAGTAAATACATGCGAAATTCATGAGGATAGATAACAAAAACATGTTTTAATTAGCCAAGTAAATACATGAGTTTCAGTCATTCGGGTGAAAGCTTGGTTTAATAAGCCAAGTAACTACATGAGTTTCAGTCATTCGGGTAAAAGCATGGTTTAATAAGCCAAGTAAATACATGAGTTTCAGTCATTCGGTTAAAAGCATGGTTTAATAAGCCAAGTAAATACACGAGTTTCAGTCATTAGGGTAAAAAGCATGGTTGAATAAGTCAAGTAAATACACTAGTCATTCAGGTAAAAGCATGGTTGTATAATTCAAGTAAATACACGAGTTTCAGTCATTCGGGTAAAAGCATTGTTTTATAAGGAGTTTCAAACATGAGGACAAAATGCAAATATTTTTGTATGCCTGTTTAGTTTAGAAAAACATTTTGGAGAAGTATTTGCAAGGTATGATGATTCATATGTGTGTATCGAGTATCTAAAGTTTTGTAGGAGCTTTTTGAATGCAAATATAATATTACTAACATTTTTAACTTGGGAAAAGATTTTTTTAAATATTTGAACATACTTATTGTCATTGACAGATAAAACTGTGATGTGAAATGAACTTTTAATTCAAGGTTATTGATCTGTTATGGAGCGACCCTAAGATGACAGACGGGGTCCAAACCAACACTTTCAGAGGTGGTGGGGTTTATTTCGGGCCTGATGTTACAGCATGCTTTCTTCAACGATACAAATTTAAATTATTGATCAGATCTCATGAGTGTAAGGCTGATGGTTATGAATATACTCATAATGGAAATGTAAGTACTTTTGTTGTTTCCTGTTCGTAAAATGTTTGAAATGCCTTGAATTTGTCACAGTTTTCAAAGTCTAGAATAATTGATCATGCAAATGAACGACAAATCTCTATTGAAATTCGTTACATACACATTACAGAAATGTTCCCTAGAAAATACTTTTCATTTAAATAGCCACGGAAGTCAATACTTCCATTAACTGCTTGTTCTGTTTGTATTTTCTTACCATGTTCAGGTGCTAACTGTATTTTCTGCATCAAGTTACTACGAGACAGGTAGTAATCTGGGAGCCTATGTGCGGATACAAGCACCAAGCATGGATTGTCGAGTTGTTCAGTATTTATCATCATATAGTCCTGCTTTACGAAAAATTTCTTTTACCCAAAGGTAATATTCTGTTTTTATTCCTCCTGAAATATTTCTAAATAAAGACATGATGCCTTTAAAGTTGTTATCGATTAAACAAGTAAAGATAGATACTTTAACATTCAAAAACCGTAGCTGAAAATGTCACCATAATTCCAACTAAAAGCAAGTTTAAAAGGGTCTTAACGTTGGAAAAATCATCGGGTAGTCAAACATGCAAGCAAATTGACAAACAAATGTACATCACCTAGCATTCAGTGCTCTTGCATCACGAACCACGTACTGCAAAAGAAAATAGAACGGCTGATCCAATTAATAAAATAATGACCTTGATCCCTATTTCTTTTTCTTTATTAGTACTGTGAACTTCATTTTGATCGTCTGACCTAATAATAAATAGGAGTAATCAACATGCTATACACGCTATTTCGTGTTATATCGCGTTTTCTTCCCTCCGTTGCAGTTTTACCTTAATCTTTTACGTTCTGATCAAAACAAAGAGGGAATGTGTACTGGCCAAGATCTAACGTCTTTAACAAATAGTGCAAAAATGTTCCAGCGTAATTTTGATACGCACTGCACTGACAAATTCTAAATGCATATTTATTTAGTAAAGAAACTTGCATAAGTTCTGTAGGCTGTTCGTGGAAGAGGACTGGACATGACATGGCGAATTAAGGATTAGCAAGACACAATGATTATGTTCTATCTACTAAATAAAGTTTTAAGTAGGGTTAAGAATAAGTAACTTCCTTTTTCAAATTTCATTAAAAATCTGGTCAAATGTGAAAGATATTCCAATTGCCAATCGGTTGATCTTTCCGATCGCTAAATATATTTAGACACGATGATCCATGAAGAGAAAATTCACTGGGAATCTTGATTACTGCTTTTATATTCTAGAATTAACCATGTGGAGAAGTCAGCATTGATTGACTTAAAACATCGTTTGCTAGCTTCCAAATCAGCACTTATGCAAGAATTTCAGAAAATCGATGGCGATAAAACAGGTAAGAGCATGTGAAAGAGATAGCTTAATTCTTTACGATAGTGACGAATGAAATAACCATAACTCTGCCTTAATGTATCATTATTTCCGTTGTACTAAACACAACTTAAGATATTGAATGGAAATAACATTAAATTGAACTGTATAAAAAGAGGCTATAAAGGGAGAGTGCAATGTGCAAGATCAATGGGATGTCATGTTGCGCTCAAAGGTATATGTAACACTAACAGATTGAAGGTCAAAAATTCACAAGGATTATAACTTCCTCATGCATTCAGGGATTTTCGATCGACTTGGCACAACTGTTTTCCAAAATGGGATGGCATGTCGCGCACAAGAAGACCCAGATCCGTATATATAGCTCAAATGCTAAGTTTACACTTACAGATTATAAAAGGTAAAACATGGGCACATGAGACCTTGTCCGGGCTGTTACTTCCTCATACATCGAAAGGTTTTGAATTGGCTTTGAACACTTGTCTTGTTCGCAATACCTTTTGGGCTTGACATGTTGACCGTGGGCATTCAGTAACATTTCTTCAACGTTCAGCTTTAAATCAGATCAAATACAGATTAATATTTCTGAGGACTGTCCTATAATGATTTAAACAAAGACATTACTTTCTCACATGTTTCAATTAGGGGGGAAATATGTGAAATTTGTATGTAGCAGGGACATTAGCTTTGTTTCACCCGTGTGCTCTAGCTGTAAAGAACAAACCGTTTTATCCGTGTTGTTTAGGTTGACTCCTGTATATGATAAACAAAGTGAGAAAAATTTGCAGCTTGATCGGGACTCGAACCTGGCATCCTTTGCTAACAGGGCGAATGCTCGGCCGAGATATCAATACCGTGACATAAATATTCACAGTCTCCACGTAACACAGCCAATCATTAATGACTGGCTGGTAAAATGTAAAGTAACATTCAATTGGCAATGATTGACCAACCTTATCCTGTAAGAAGATGTTATTTGATATAAACTATTTGCAGGTAAGATAACCAGTAATGATTGGTGCCTTGTGATGGAAGGTGTTCTGGAAATGGAGTTGCCGTGGAGAACATTGAAAACGAAGTTAGCAAAAACTGATGAATGTGGTAATGTTTTCTATGAAACATCATTTGAGACACTGGAAGTCAGACACAGATACAGCGGGGTAAAAACTTGTTTCTTTTCGCAATTTTTAGATGGTTGATATATTTCAATGTGTAAGCATTTCATGGCCATAAACGGACTGGCCCGTTTTTTGTCAAATTAATATAAAATGTTTTCCTGGAAGAACACAATTTTGTAAAAAAAAAAATACCACGAAAGTTGTCTCCTTTAATTTATTAACCTTTATTGGGTGAAATGAAAGAGAGGCATAACGGCCCTTTATATCTCACTTTAGATTCACATTCAATCGCACCATTTTTTTAGACATGACACAATTGTATATTTACAGAGACAGACTATATGTTAACGCACATTATATAGTCACGTGAAGAATGGTAGTTTAAGACTTATCGACATTTCTCGAACATTTTATACCCCGCCCAACAAAGAATATGAAGGATGAAACGTTAAATATGAATATCACATAAAATAACAAAAGTGAAATATAGAATAACAATGATGGCTTTTACAATAAGAATAACGAAACATCGAATAACAGTAACAAACATTAAAATTTAGCAGTGTTTTACATGGCATTCTGGTGAATTCCGTCCCATCCTGCGGCGTCACACACATTCTTACCCTTTATAACTTTAAGTAGTATTAAGCTATCGTAACCAAACTTGGTATACGTACTTGATCCATTAAGGATAACTGTGGTAAATGTCAATGTTACAGTAAGGGTCGGCGGCTCTTCTAAACTCCATAAAGGATTTTCTGAAATAAGGGTCAAATGCTCATCTCATTTCGGCAACGAGCAGAACTCATCTTCCAACTGCGATACCTCAAGGCACAGGTCGAGCTGAGAATCAGTGGTTTTTCCTCCATATCTCCTTAATCCTTCGAGGGATTTCATGAAACTTTCACCACAAGTTCAGATCATCGAGACAACGTGCAGAACTGATTTCCTTACTGTATCTGCTCAAAGTAAAGGTCACACTTAGGGGTACTGTACCATTTAGTGTCTTGCGATGAGATTTATAAACAAACCAAGACGCATTCAGTGAGTAAGTGAGCATTAATTGGTGGTAGTTCTAGTTTATTCAATGATAGAGAGTACTGAGAGAGAGTGCATGGAACAAGAATAAAACTCTATTTTGCCGGTTTTAAATTTTTCTGAAAATATACTTGTAAGGAATTTTACTAGAAAAATATTCAAACTTTGACTTGATATTTCACACAGTGATTACAACTTCACCCAGTGATATCCCATCTTTGAGTTATCTTACAATTCAAAAACCAATTATAATTAAATATGGCCTGATAGATGTCATTGATATATCACTGTAGTTTGACCTCATCTTGTTGTATTTCCCTTTATACTTATATTATGAAATGATCTTTGTGTGAAACGCTTGGCGTTTCCATTGTTATAAAAAATATCTGTTGTGTTCAAGATTCTTAAATTATGGACCACATGGAGTACTGGCGATATAATAAAGTTATACATAAAATATTAGCCTCTGTTCAGAAATAGCTTTTTAGCTTCTGTATAGAAAGGAGTAAAAATTAAACTAATCAGTTTTAATAGATTATTATTTTATGCTTGCAGAATGGGCCAACTGTTACAGAACAACTTTATAAGCATAAGAATAGTCTGGAAACAATCTTCCGACTCATTGATACAGACCATTCAGGTAAAATCCGACTTACTCATACAGACCATTCAGGTAAAGTCCGACTTAATGATACATGTACATACCATTCATGTAAAGTCCACCTTATTAATACATATAATTCAGGTAAAGTCTGATTTATTGGTAAAGACCATTCAGGTAAATTTCGACTAACTGAAACAGACAATTAAGGTAAAGTCTGACTTACTGCTACAGACAATTCAGGTAATGTCCACCTCATTAACACAAATAATCCATGTGAAGTTCGATCTATTGGTACAGACCATTCAGCTGAATTATGGTAAAGTCCGACTAACTGATACAGACCATTTAAGTAAAGTTCAACTTACTGAATGAGACCTTTCAGGTAACGTTCGAATTATTTATATAGACCAATCAGGTAAAGTCGGACTAACTGATACAGACAATTCAGGTAAAGTCGAACTTACTGATACGGATATTTCAGGTAAAGTCCGACTACTAGTAACTCATACAGACCATCCTGGTAAAGTCCACCTTATTGATACAAATAATGCAGCTAAAGTCAGACCTATTAATACAGACCATTCAGGTAAACTTCAACTTACTGAACGAGACCTTTCAGGTAACGTTCGAATTATTTATACAGACCAATCAGGTAAAGTCCGACTTACTGATACAGACCATTCCGGTAAAGTCTGACATACTGATACAGAGCTTTCAGGTAAAGTCCGACATACTGATACAGACCTTTCAGGAAAAAAAAAAAAAAAAAAAAAAAAGGAAACCCACAAAAAAAAAACCCCCCCCCCAAAAAAAACCCCCAAAAACCAAAAAAAAACACCAACAAAAAAAAAAAAAAAAATAAAGTCCGACTTACTGATACGTACCTTTCAGGTAAAGTCCGAGTTACTGATACATACCTTTCAGGTAAAGTCCGACTTACTGATACGTACCTTTCAGGTAAAGTCCGAGTTACTGATACAGACCTTTCAGGTAAAGTCCGACTTACTGATACGTACCTTTCAGGAAAAGTCTGAGTTACTGATACAGACCTTTCAGGTAAAGTCCGACTTACTGATACGTACCTTTCAGGTAAAGTCCGAGTTACTGATACATACCTTTCAGGTAAAGTCCGACTTACTGATACAGACCTTTCAGGTAAAGTCCGACTTACTGATACAGACCTTTCAGGTAAAGTCCGACTTACTGATACAGACCTTTCAGGTAAAGTCCGAGTAACTGATACATACCTTTCAGGTAAAGTCCGACTTACTGATACAGACCTTTCAGGTAAAGTCCGACTTACTGATACAGACCTTTCAGGTAAAGTCCGACTTACTGATACAGACCTTTCAGGTAAAGTCTGACTAATTGATACAGATCATTCACTACAGGTAGTGTGATTTTTTATACAAACCGTTTTGGTAAAGTGTGACTTATATGGTACAGGGGTTGTTTTCCAGAAGCATCAATTGATCCATTTTAATTCATATTTTAGCTTCAACATATCTGTACAATAAAACAAAGGAATAAACATCATTTGTTCATTTTATTTTTCTCTCTTCTCTTCAATAGTCATTCATGCACTAAGATGTTTATTATAGAAAGAAACTCTTACAGTGTTTAACTTCACAAATGGACTTTTCCATCCCACAACTGACTATTTCATCTTACATCTAACTATTCCATCCTATTCCGTCCTACAACTGACTATTCCATCCTATTTCATCCAACAACTGACTATTCCATCCTATTCCATCCTACAACGGACTGTTCCATCCTATGCCATTCTACAACGGACTGTTCCATCCTACAACTGACTATCCCATCCTACAACTGACTGTTCCATCCTACAACTGACTATTCCACCCTACAACTGACTTTTCCATCCTACAACTGACTTTTCCATCCTACAACTGACTATTCTATCATATTCCATCCTACAACGGACTGTTCCATCCTATTCCATCCTACAACGGACTGTTCCATCCTACAACTGACTATCCCATCCTACAACTGACTGTTTCATCCTACAACTGACTATTCCACCCTACAACTGACTTTTCCATCCTACAACTGACTTTTCCATCCTACAATTGACTATTCCATCCTACAACTGACTTTTCCACCCTACAACTGACTTTTCCATCCTACAACTGACTATTCCATCATATTCCATCCTACAACTGACTATTCGGTCCTGTTCTATCCTTCAACTGACTATTCTATCCTACAATTGACTATTCCATCTTAGAACTGACTGTTCCATCCTACAATTGACTATTCCATCCTACAACAGACTATTCCATCCTACAATTGACTATTCCATCCTACAACAGACTATTCCATCCTACAATTGACTATTCCATCCTACAACTCACTTTTCTATCCTACAATTGACTATTCCATCTTAGAACTGACTGTTCCATCCTACAATTGACTATTCCATCCTACAACAGACTATTCCATCCTACAATTGACTATTCCATCCTACAACTGACTATTCTATCCTACAATTGACTATTCCATCTTAGAACTGACTGTTCCATCCTACAACAGACTATTCCATCCTACAACAGACTATTCCATCCTACAGTTGACTATTCCATCCTACAACTGATCATTCCATCCTATAATTTGGACTGTTAGTTGCTCACAGGTATGCCCGGTTAGAATTTACAGACTATTCCATCCTACATCTGACTATTCCATCCTACATCTGACTATTCCATCCTACAATCGGCTATTCCATCCTATAATTGACTATTCCATCCTACATCTGACTATTCCATCCTACATCTGACTATTCCATCCTACAACTGATCATTCCATCCTACAACTGACTATTCCATCCTATAATTTGGACTGTTAGTTGCTCACACGTATACCCGCTTAGAATTTACAGACTATTCCATCCTACATCTGACTATTCCATCCTACAGTTGACTATTCCATCCTACAACTGATCATTCCATCCTATAATTTGGACTGTTAGTTGCTCACAGGTATGCCCGCTTAGAATTTACAGACTATTCCATCTTACATCTGACTATTCCATCCTACATCTGACTATTCCATCCTACAATCGGCTATTCCATCCTATAATTGACTATTCCATCCTACATCTGACTATTCCATCCTACATCTGACTATTCCATCCTACAACTGATCATTCCATCCTACAACTGACTATTCCATCCTATAATTTGGACTGTTAGTTGCTCACACGTATACCCGCTTAGAATTTACAGACTATTCCATCCTACAACAGACTATTCCATCCTACAATTGACTATTCCATCCTACAACTGACTTTTCTGTCTTAAGTTCACTATTCCATCTTAGAACTGACTGTTCCATCCTACAATTGACTATTCCATCCTACAACAGACTATTCCATCCTACAATTGACTATTCCATCCTACAACTGACTATTCTATCCTACAATTGACTATTCCATCTTAGAACTGACTGTTCCATCCTACAATTGACTTTTCCATCCTACAACAGACTATTCCATCCTACAGTTGACTATTCCATCCTACAACTGATCATTCCATCCTATAATTTGGACTGTTAGTTGCTCACAGGTATGCCCGCTTAGAATTTACAGACTATTCCATCCTACATCTGACTATTCCATCCTACAATCGGCTATTCCATCCTATAATTAACTATTCCATTTCCATCCTACATCTGACTATTCCATCCTACAACTGATCATTCCATCCTACAACTGATCATTCCATCCTATAATTTGGACTGTTAGTTGCTCACACGTATACCCGCTTAGAATTTACAGACTTAGTAGTAACCTGTTTTGTTCATGACAAGACTGCATGAATGCACATGGATAACATACGAAGTTTACTATTTATGAAATTCAATGTTATCATTTCAGGACAGATATCAATGCATGAATTTGAAGATGCGCTCAACATTCTTACAAAACAACTTGGACTCGGATTAGATCAGAAAGCTATACATGACATTGCTGAAAGTCTTGATATCAATAAAGATGGGTGCATTGATTTCAATGAGTTCCTAGAAGCATTTAGGATCGTCGATAATACGGGAAAGGACACTCTTGTTAATATGAAAACACAGTCATTTGAGATTAGTCACACAAACGAGCTTGAAAATACAAAGGACTTTACACCATAGACAAATCTTTAATATATGCAGCTTTACTTCATTTATTTAGTTTTAAAACCAAAGTTGTATATTTTTCTATTTTCGTCCTTTATGTGACTATTTGGTTAGTAGTATTTTTATCACAAGTTTCCTTTGCGAAGGTTTGACTGTATGTTCGTTTCATCCAGCATCGTTTTTGGATATAGATCAGTTAGTGATTGCCTAACTTAGGTTAACTGACATTGTTTATATATGAATATTTTAGTTGTTTGTATATTGTACTTTTATTTTTTTTTGAAATTGTTACAGAATGCCACACGTTACTAAGGTAAATGAATATTCCTTTTACATTTATGTGCACGTTACCTTCTTTAAATAAAAAATGTTATCGTTATTATTACTATTTTATCATTATCATTATCAATATCCTTACCGAAGGCTGAGGAAGATTATTTTTTGCGTTGTCCATCCAATTATGTCCGTCCGGAGGCATTGCGTCCAAACTTTGAAAGGTGTCATTCCGTATATATGATATTACTCTAAGCAAAGTTAGAGATAGCTTTGTTGTTTATGGGCTATTTTTTATAGAAAAAAAAATCAGACTAAAAATATCGATGTCCCTCCGTCCGTTCGTCCGATGTCATAATCTAAAATTATTTTGGGTGTGTGTAGAAATGTAAAGAAAAACAAGAGGGCCAAGATGTCCCTAAATCGTTCAACTGTCTACCATTGGCTTTAGTCATAAATAGCAGAAAGGGTCAAATTTGACCTGGGGATTCCGATTTGAACAATCTTCACAGAGGTCCACTACATAATGCTATATTCCAATTATTCAAATTCTGGGCCTAGTGGTGCTAGAAGTTTTCCCTATATAAGCCTATGTAAAAATCAAGTGACCTCACGGGCAGTGTCAATTTTGACCACTGGGGATAATGATTTGAACAATCTTGATAGAGGTCAACTAGGCAATGCTACTTGCCAAATATCTAAGCTCTAGACCTTGTGGTTTCAGAGAAGAAGATTTTACAGTTTTTTCCTATATAAGCCTATGTAAAATCAAGTGGCCTCACGGTTTGAATCAGTTTTGAACAAGGGGTCATGATTTGAACAAACTTGGTAGAGGTCCACTAGGCAATGCTACAAGCTAGATATCTAAGCTCTAGACCTTGTGGTTTCAGAGAAGAAGATTTTTTACATTTTTTTCCTATATAAGCCTATGTAAAATCAAGTTGCCTCACGGTTTGAGTCAGTTTTGAACAAGGGGTCATGATTTGAACAAACTTGGTAGAGGTCCACTAGGCAATGCTACAAGCTAGATATCTAAGCTCGAGGCCTTGTGGTTTCAGAGAAGATTTTTAAAGTTCTCCCTATATAAGCCTGTGTAAATTCAAGTGACCCCAAGCGCGGGGTCAGTTTTAAACCGGGGTCAAAATTTGAAAAATCTTGGTAGAGGTCTACTAGACAATGCTACATGCCAAATATTTAAGCTGAAGACTTTATGGTTTCAGAGAAGAAGAATTTTTAAGTTTTTCTTATACGTGCCTATGTAAAATCAAGTGACCCATCGGGCGGGGTCAATTTTGATCCGCGGGTCATGATTTGGACTATCTTGGTATAAGTCCACTAGACAATGCTACATGCCAAATATTTTACCTCTTGTCCATCCAGTTTTTGAGAAGAAGATTTTTAAAGTTTTTCCTTTCCGTTACCATGGCAACTACAATTCTGCATGGAATGGATGTCTTTGAACAAGTTTGGTAAAGCTTTATGCAAGGAACATCCCTGCTAAGTTTCATCAATATTGGCTGAGTGGCTACAGAGGAGATGTCGTTTAAAGGAAATAGTGGACGGACGTACAAAGTACGACGGACCCCAGACAGTGAGCGATTCTATAGCTAACCCTGGCAGTAGGTGCCAGATGAGCTAATGACGAAATGCGACACTGCAAGTTTAAATCGGATTCAGACATGCAAATAATGAAACAACGTTGTGAAACTGGTATTTGGAACTTGATTCTATTTAATCTTGCGACTTGCATATGTTTGCTTTTTCAAGAAATCTTTAGCATGGGTAGCTAAAATTGTTCAACATTAATCTGATTAATTAATAAGATTTGACGAGTTGTTGAAATTGCGAGTTAAAGGCGAAATACACTAAGCAATCTTCTAACGCCTCTTCGTATATATTGTGCAATAAGTCAACTAATCAAAAGCTAATCAGAGGTTCTGAAATTTGAAAAATATCTTTAACCAATTTTGTTCTACGATCGATTCTGTGACATGACCATACAAACTGAAATTCACAAAAAATATGTGTTTATCTGTCGAAAAAGACACTACAAAAAATAGTCAATTTTCAACCCTTGTATTGTGCGACAATATTTACCTGGCACTCATTAATCTTCGCCAATATCTTCGGGTACGTTCGGGTGTGTTTTCGTTGTTTCAATTGATTATCATATCGAACAAATACATTTCACCGACTGCAGTTCACACCGCAGAGACAGAGGCGTAGTGGTAAGATGGCTAACTTGTATGCAAGGTTCCATGGGTTCGAATCCTGCACGTATAATTTTAATTTTTATAAGAGTATGGATATTTTTATTATGCCCCCAAAGGGAGGCATATTAAAATCGCACCGTCCGTCTGTCCGTCTGTCTGTCCGTCTGTCCATCTGTCCGTCCGTCTGTGCGTCCCCACTTACAATTCGTGTCCGGACTGTAACTCTGTCATGCATTGAAGGATTTTAAAATAACTTGGCACACATGTCTAGCACATCAAGACGACGTGTCGCGTGCAAGACCCACATCCCTACCTCAAAGGTCAAGGTCACACTTGGAGTATGAAGGTTATGGAATCCTCTATATATGCACACATTCGTGTCCGGACTATAACTTTGTCATGCATTGAAGGATTTTAAAATAACTTGGCACAAATGTCTAGCACATCAAGACGACGTGTCGCGTGCAAGACCCACGTCCCTAGCTCAAAGGTCATGGTCATACTTAGAGTTTCAAGGTAATGGATTCCTCTATATATGCATATATGCACACATTCGTGTCCGGACTGTAACTTTGTCATGCATTGAAGGATTTTAAAATAACTTGGCACAAATGTCTAGCACATCAAGATGACGTGTCGCGTACAAGACCCACGTCCCTAGCTCAAAGGTCAAGGTCAAACTTAGAGTTTGAAGGTAACGGATTCCTCTATATATGCATATATGCACACATTCGTGTCCGGACTGTAACTTTGTCATGCATTGAAGGATTTTAAAATAACTTGGCACAAATGTCTAGCACATCAAGATGACGTGTCGCGTGCAAGACCCACGTCCCTAGCTCAAAGGTCAAGGTCACACTTAGAGTTTGAATGTAATGGATTCCTCTATATATGCATATATGCACACATTCGTGTCCGGACTGTAACTTTGTCATGCATTGAAGGATTTTAAAATAATTTGGCACACATGTCTAGCACATCAAGATGACGTGTCGCGTGCAAGACCCACATCCCTACCACAAAGGTCAAGGTCACACTTAGAGTTTATAGGTAATGGAATCCTGTATATATGCATACATTTGTGTCCGGACTATAGCTTTATCATGCTTTGAAGGATTTTAAAATAACTTGGCACAAATGTCTAGCACATCAAGCGGATGTGTCGCGTGCAAGACCCAAGTCCCTACCTCAAAGGTCAAGGTCACACTTAGTGTTTAAAGTAATGGAAAACTGTATGCATGGTTACTCTGTCATGCATGGAAGGATTTTAAAATTACATAGCACATTTATTGAGCACATGGAGAGGACACAGACTGTGAGGCACCTCTTTCGGGGGCATTCGTCACTTGTGAGGGACAGCTCTTGTTTAATTTGTGACACATTCTTATGCACCATTTTCGCTTTTATATATTCTATGATTGTTGGTTAACTTTGCTTTGTTTTCTATGTTTTTTAAATATTTTTCACGTATTAATACTTACTATTGATATTCATGGCATTTCAAGAATTACCTAAAATTACATCGTCCGTTGAATGAATGTTTTTCCGTCTGTCCCTGGTTTATCTTCGAAATCCTCCGAGATATTAGCCGAGGCAATCTTATCTTTAGAGTGTATCTATTTTTTAAGATGATTTGCTCGTCGGCATTTTCAGTTCTATATACACATGTATGCAGGATGACGATGTTTTGTTGCATCATCGCCGATTGTATTTTACGAGAAAACAGAAATTCACCTTCGTAAAATTTATAAAAGAATGTCTAGATCATTGAGTGACCACTCTTTAAACTTATGGTAAATTATATACATTATACATGCGCTCTGCATGTAAATATTTGTGCACAGTATAGCAAACTCCCGTGTACCATGTAAGATTCAGGTAAATGTATCGCTGTACAAACTTGCGAAAAGTCAAATCGTATGTCGATAAAATAAACACGAACTGAAAACATCAAAACTTGGCTCGATTGTACATGTAATCGTCACCAATTAAGTGAACGAAACTACTACGTGCAAAGCATGCGCGGTTGTAACAAGATATCAGTATAGTCGTATTTTATAATGCATAATATTAAAGTATTGCGACCGGATCATTTATAGAATAGCGAAATAGAATGTATATTTACAATATTTTTATTCATTCTACTTCGACATATATTTACACTAAATTTATGTAAGTGAAATGACACTTGTACCGGATTTACACGTACATGTTGTATGCGTATATTCCCTTCTTTGATGGGACTCTAGCACACAAGCAAGATGTACGTAACCACCGACTAAACACTATTGAATGCCGTAAACAATATGAACGATTTATATTTTTTTCTCACTACACTTTATTTGATAGCTCTCCGTATGTGTAAAATGTAGCTCCGCCTACAGACGCTTTAGTCATTCATTACCAGTATTCAATCACTGAAACGGCGCGCTATTTATGAAATCTGCAGTATCTTTAGATTGGATCGTATGGAACTTTCATTTTCCCCCCGATAATCGATTAGACGCGGTTTTTACACATTAAACAAAGAAGGGAAATTTCGGTTTAATCTTTATAAATCAAAAACCGTTTTGCTTCAGCCAGACGAATTGATGTTATTTTTTCAGCGTCGTTAAAGCTGCTCGCTCTCTGAGTGCTTCAAACTGTATGTAAATTATGTTTTTAGAACATATATTTATATAAAAAGGCTCCGGTACAAATTCCTGTCACGCATATCTCTAAATTTCAAATAATTCGCTACCAAATTTAAAAGCGTTGCAAACGGTTTTGAAATTCCAATATAAACATATAGCATTACCGTGTAACCCACATTTTTAATCGATTTCTGCAAATTCTTACCTAGGTTTTTGCTTAGGAAATAGATTTCACTCAAAGGTAAAATATATTTCCATTCTAAAACGTTAATGTTAACAAGAAAAAAATGGTCGAAGGGGAACTATTTTATGTACATACATGAAGTCGCTGCCTTGAACTCGATTCCTTGCATTTCGTGAAATTTTTGCTGTTCTTTTTCAATCCT
>JAFMSR010001800.1:0-25026 GCA_022818135.1 Saxidomus purpurata
TGAATTTTCTTGTCAGGAACTTAATTTCAAAAGTGTTGAAAAAAATTACTTGAATCTACAGTGACAGAACATAACTAAAGAAAGTGCAGTGTACAAGAGCCATAACTCTACTTTGCCTAGTTCTTTAATTATTACCTTTGTTAAATTTTAACTCACCTGGCACAGAGTGCAAGAGTTTAACTTAAAGTTAAAAAGTTTCAAAAGTTTATTGGTCAAGTCATGGCCCTTTAAGGGCATAATATAATAATAAATAATATCACCCAAAAGCTCAGAATTATGTACTAGTAAGTGGCAGTGTCTCAAATTTCTTTCAACGCCAGTAAATCTACCATTTTCAATTGGCATTTTATGATTAATACATCTAAATTTACAAAACATATTTGACAAATTAAAAGGTAAAATGCTCAAGTATTTTTCAAAATTTAAATCCTGTTTAAATATTCTGTAATTCAAACATTTACTGAACTCATTTACGGAACTGTGCCAGTTTTGAACAAAGTGATCTTTCAATCTAACATCAACAATCTTTTTAAAGCTAGTTGGAGAAAAAGCTCCTTGCTGTAACCAATAGTTAGACAATCCAAAACTATTTTTGACAAAAGCAAATCACTTGAGATTAATATTAATCCGAGTATAAAGCAAATAAAAAGTTCTGTAAAGGACATTTGATTTCTTGTCTTCCTTATCATTAAGCAACTTACGCCAAAAAATTAACATTCTACTCTTAATTTGTACAGACAGTGGGGTGATACCAAGTTCACCATATATCATACAGTTTGGAGTGGACTGTTTCAGATTTAAAATAAACTTGCAAAACTTTAGCTGAAACTTATCAATAATATCAACATTTTCCATACCCCATACTTCACACCGATATAAAAGAATAGGAGCTACCATAGTATTAAATAAACTTAGTTGCATGTCAACAACCTATTTTTGTCCTATTAAATGTACTATTAAAAGAGAATTGAACTCCCAAGTAGGTTAAATAATCAACTAGTTCTAGATCATTACCTTCAAACTGAAAAGGAGGTAAATTTCTTAACCCTCTCTTGCTTTTACAAAATACCACTGTTTTTGTTTTTGCAGAGTTAACCTGAAGGTTCCAGACATTGTAGTATTCAGACATGGCGTTTAATGCAATCTGTAAATCATTGGTAGTTTCTGCTAAGATGGCAGTATCATCAGCATGTAATAACATGAAAAGTCTAAAACATACCTCAGTGTCAGCATTACTTAATGTATTGTTTACATTAGCAGACAGAAATTGCAAACCATAGTACTTAGTAGAAATAAAACAATTTCAGTCGTTAAAAAATAACGAGAATAATACTGGGGACAAGTTTTCCCCTTGACGAACTCCAGTGTGACTAACAAAGAAGTCTGAAATACTGTTGTTGACTTTCACATGTTTTGCATACATGTTATGAATGATCTTGAAACATTTACCATCAATATTATAACTTAAAATCTTACGCCACAAAGCAACACGATTAACAGAGTCAAACGCTTTACGGTTATCAATAAAAGCACAAGATAACTTCTTATTATTTGCTAAATAAAAGTATATTTACATTTTTAAAGAGTATATGTGATCTATAGCACCGTATTACTATGTTAAAGATTCCAATATTGCCTTATTTTTTATTATCTCCCTTTATTTAATTTTCTTGTCCGGAGCATAACAGCAAAAACATTAAAGGGAGTTACTTGAAACTTCATATATTGATAAAGCACAATGAGAGGAAGAGCAGTGTACAAGAACCATAACTCTAGCTAGCCTATTTTTTATTAACACCCTTTCTTACAATGTTGTCCAGAGTATAACTCCAAAAGTATGGAAGAGAATTATTTGAAACTTCATACAATGATAGAGCACAACAAGAGGAAATGGAGTGCTCAAGAACCATGATGAGAAAGTATGCAACGGGGTTCTAGATTTACATTGGCCATGAATACCAGAATCATGGCCCTTAACTTCGTCAAAATTAAAATGCACAAGTGTATGGCATGCACTGCTCCTTTACCAACTTAACTTCATACAAATGTTAATTTTTTATCTTAACCCTGCACAATTTCTGTGAATCCGTTGTAAACATCCAATACACTTGATCAAGTGTACACCTTTTCCATGTTTTTGCACACTTTACATAAAACCTTGGAGTCATTGCAATCATCATCAACTGAGAATAGTTGAGCACGTGATTCGCTCTGCACTGATTTGGTACCAGGCTCTACATATTTTTCTATTTCACGTGATGTTCCAGGTATTGGGTCATTTGAAACAGGTACTGTTACAGGGTCTTTAGCGGGTAACTGGAATAAGCCGGACTTGATGTTGTTTCTTTTAAATTAAACGTGATACGCTTTTAAAAGCTTCTGAATTTCAGGTTTTCTCATTGATTAAAAAACATCAATTTTGCCTAATACGAGTCCTCGTAATAAAGAGTGCGACATTTCTTTTCCATCTGTCTAATCCTGTTGAATATTTGCAAATAACATACTTTTTACACTTAATGATTCTTTTGTTTGTTTCTTTAGTTGTATATGTTCCGTGTGTGCCATGGTTTTAGCAACAGAAAAAGACTCCACTATGCCCTTCCGAAACTGCTCAAAAAGTATATATAACTGAACAACCTTCCTTTAGCCAAGCGGTTGACTGCACATTGAATGTATTTAGAACATGTCTCTTTGCTCCTATGACTTCATCCTTGCTATTAAATGTCTTCACTTCACCTGTGTTTTTCAAGAGTTCCCTTCTGTTGTACAAGTTAACAAAATAGTTGTTTGCAAATAGTTATTGGTCTCTGAAGACATTTAACAAACTCATATGTTGCTTGCCCGACAGTCTTTGGGAAACGTCCCTAATAGCATTTATGAATTCAACATCAGTTTGGCTCACCACTTCATGAAGTCTAACTCTGTGCTTCAAGAAAGTAGTAAAACATTAATTTTCGAACACATTTCACCTGCATCATGGTAGAAATTATTTGGAACCAATGGCAAAAAAATCACCACTTACAGTTAACTGGATCCCACCAAATAACTTGTTATGGTTCTTTATTGAACATACACTTTCTAACTGATCAAACTTATTTTACTTAACATTGAAATCTCATCCACAATTATAACATCTGTCTTGTGTATTCGTGCTAAAACTAACTCAAACTCAGGAGAGTGTTCAATAAGATCGCTTAATTCTGATGTGGTGTATCTCCCATCCTGCAAGCCAGCCCATCAGTGGACTGTTTGGACCTGGCCATCAAAGTTAATGCAAGATATTCCAGTTGTGCAAGTTATTTGTACCTTTTTACCTCTACCTTCCAATTGCTCTGCCATTGTTTTAATTAAAAATGTTTTTCCAAGATCCTGCAGATCCTGATACAACAACATTATGGCCATCAACAGCCAGCTGAAGGGCAGCTTTCTGTTGTTTATTTACATCATTTTCTAAATTACCTCATCTGAAATTTCAAATACATACACATTATATTTGTATTTATGTTACAATATTGTATAAAAATGCATTGATAATGTTAAACATTTTACATAACATCTAACAAATAATCAAAATTAAATCAATGAAGCAGTGAAGTGTTTAAATATTTGGAGTGACTTCAATTCATTCAAGTAATTAAAGAGAATAATTAACTTTGCAAGACTGTGGTAAGATATCGGAAAAGCTTATTATAAATTTGTAAAATTGAAATTTTGATTGGTAAAACTACAATTATTATCATGCCGTGGAAAACTTATGTCGCTTGCTAAAAATCCTGATTCTGAAGAGAAAACTGGTATTGTAAGAAATAGTTTAATTAGTACAATAGTATTAAAATTTCGAAATATGTGATATAACCTTTCGAAATGATGATATCATATTTCCTTTTTAAAAGGGAAAACGTCATAACAACGGAATAGTTGATATCATCTGTTCAAAGGGCAAACATGATGTCAACTAGTCCCTTAAAATAGGTAATATCATTTATTTGAATCACAGGCACTGTTTTGGAATAGGTGATATCAACCAGTCTTTGTATTCATAGACGAAATATGTGATATCACCTTTCGAAATGATGATATCAGTAACTATTGCATTTGAATAGCATATTCACCCATTCGAATTAGTGATACCACCGTTTGAAATAGGTGATATCCCATTTTTAAAGGGAAAAAGTTATATCACTCATTTGAATAGTTGATATTAACTATTCCCTTTGAAAATGTGATATCGCAATTTTGAAAAGGGAAAACATGGTATCACCTATTTGAATTGGTGATATAACCCATTCGGATAGGTGATACCACCAACTCTATGTATAACCAGACGAAATAGGTGATAATCGCCCATTCGAATAGGTGATATCACCTTACCTATTTTCGAATTGGTGATATATCTCTGATTATATTGGTGCTATCACAAAACAGACTTAAATAGTTAACTGGTACGCCATTAGAAAAACAGATGTCACATGGTAAAATGCTAACCACTCTATGGTGGTCATTTTCCTCTCGATTCGAACCAAAAACAACTGGTTGAATCAATTACTGCATGGAACGTACACATATTTCATTCTTGTTTGAATCTGAAAGACTGATGTACGGTATGTTGTAAATTTATACTGAAGAAGTTGGTTTACTTCTTGCGTTATCTTGCTTATATACTTTCATCAGAATACACAAAGGGAAACTGTTTTCTTACGCTCCCAACAGCTATACGATCGAAGCATTATTTATCTGATTTATATGATTTGAGGTTACTCAACGATATAGAAATTTAACAAAGGTGGGCATATTAAAATCGCACCGTCCGTCCGTCCGAGCTAACGTGTACGGGCTGTAACTTTGTCATGCATTGGAGGATTTTAAAATAACTTGGCACACATGTTCAGCATATCAAGGCGATGTGTCGCGTGCAAGACCTACGTCCCTACCTTAAAGTTCAAGGTCAGATTTACAGTTTAAAGGTAAATAGTTCAGACGCCGGTCAGCCATAACATTGTCTCCTGACAATAAATAGTTTGTTTCAGAAGCCTCAGTATTTTTGTGATGAACGTGTCACTTGTAAGTACTCAATGTTTGTGGAAAAGGGTCGTTGTATAAAAAGTTCAGAACAGTTAATTATACATCATGTTGTCTTGGGGTATGTGTCTTTAAATGTTACTTGGAAACATCACCTAATTCTGTACCTTGGTAACCACACTTTACACGAACACAGCTGCTCGGACATAATATAAATCTAAGAATTGCTGATTTTTCTTAAAATGTACGTTTAATTTGTTCAGATATCAACAACAATCAGAGTATGTTAGCACCTAAACATTTTGCCAGTGGTGTAGCAGTTAAAGTGGAATTATGCACATTTTTTTCAAGTAAATTCCAGCTGAAATAGGTGTGTGTGAAAAGGGTAGAGGAAATAATAACTTTTAACCCAATACAACAAACTTTTCCTGCTACCAGCACGAAATAAAAACTTTCCAGATATTACTTTGGAGAGTGAATTTAAGAAATAAACAACTGCATGCAGGAGTTGCTTCCCTCCCACTGCCGAAATCCCTACCGGCAGTAGCACTAATAACACAAGGGAGATCACTGCCAAGAAAGGAATTATTTTATTAGTCCAATATTTTTAATTTCTAAAGCACCAACTTCAAATATTAATGCGGCATTATCATTAGTTTAACACATTTAAATGCACAGCAACCGAAAATTGCTTTTATAAAACTGTCACCAAAAATGTGCAGTAAGATGCGCATAATGTCACTTTAAAGATTTCGGCAGTGGAAGGGAAGCAACTCCTCCATGCATTTGTTTATTTCTTAAATTGGCTCTCCCAGTCAAAATAGGAAAAGTAATATTTGGATAGTTATTATTTCGTACTGGTAGCAGGAAAAGTTTGTTGTATTGGGTAAAAAGTTATTATTTCCTCTACCCTTTCCCCTCACACACACACACACACACACACACCTATTTCAGCTGGATATTTACTTGAAAAAAATGTGCATAATTCCACTTTAATATTCTCACATAAATTCATAAACTCGAGCACAATGTTTTTCGGTCAAACGAGTACGTATTTCAATTATATATGAACAATGCATAAACTCTTGCAGAGACAAAAAGAAGTTCGTTGTACCGTTTTTTTTCTCGGCCACATAGTCCGTATATAATAGTCACTGTCACCGGTTAAACAATTTACAGTGGGCTTAGCAGCAATGATAACTACAGAGCCGTTGTATGTTGCTTGCAAATGACGAAAGAATACTGGGAGTCGGTCGTTTTGCATTCGTAAACAGCGATCGTCGCAAACAATGTTCAAGCATTCTTATTATAAGATTCTGAATACCTTACAATTGACCAAAACTCATTTGTTTTCAATTAAGCTCAGAAATACATAGAGGCAACCAAACGATTTGAATAAAACATGTTTTACTTGGCTGAATCAACCTACCTTTTTTCCTTAATCTCTTTGTCCTTCCCTTCCTTCCTCCTTCCCTCCCATCTTTCCTTCCATGATAATAATTGCTGTTCTTATTTTACTTTGTTTCATATTGTTCTAAATATTGAATATATCAAATTTGTTAACACTGTTAAACAATTGGTACCGGAGTATCATATGCACATTAAGACAAAATAGAATAGACATTTGGAAAAGAGTTAATATAAATGTTTAAAACACTTGTTCTCTCATCCATTCACGATTATTTGTTAATTAGTGTCTGTTGTATTGAATGTGCTTCTGTTGAATAAATAGAGTTTATACTAAATGAATGTTGAAGCAAAAAGGCTAAGTATGGCACCTACAAGCTGATGGAAAGTCACATATCTCCTCAACTGATGAAAGTACTCAAAGATTTGAAAATATGCGGTAAATCTAAATGTACTTACACGTAAATATGTTGCTCTACTTTTTCCTCTACAGAAATAGGGTCGTCGCTTAACGCTCTGAAGAAACGGGGCTACGTTCCACCCTTTGCATTTCAGTTTTATAATGAAGCACCTAGACATTTATCGACTGAAATAAAGTATGAATGAAGACATGAAATGATTAAATTGGTGCAGGCGATTATTGTCTACCATTATATGTCAAGTTTTTAACTATATGTATAGAAGGAATGCAACTGCGGAATAATCGTTTCGGTCCGTTCTACGAGTTGTGTCCCTTTCACAGTCTATTTTAGTTTCCACTTTGTTAGCACATTGCATTTCGAGCTTGAAATCAACTGTCTGTTTTTTAATTTCGGTGAAAATCAAAAGCAGGTTTTTTTCCCCCAAATATGTTATTCAGTTCTTGTTCATTGAAACTTTCCAGCTCAATATGCCTTCTGGTCAAGTTAACAGAACACCTTTGCATTTGCTTCCATCATGACATTTAGTCGAAAGACATTTGGTTGAATTGAAATTCCGTGTACAAGTTGACGAAAGTTTTCGAAAAATTGATACAAAAAAGTACTTACATTTTGGATAAGTAAATACCTTACACACTAAGCATATTATTAACAAAATAATACGGCATCAACATGTTTCAATACATTACAACACCGTAATCGATTCTTAAAATTCTTAAAAATTAGGATAGTCTTGCAAGACGTGAAAGATTGAAAATCACGATCAAATATAGTTTCTAGGAAGTGATTTCATAAGGGTCCTTCCTTAGGGTAAGTTTAACTGAACACGCTGAGACCCCGGCATGCCTCCCTTAAAATAGAATTTTAATTCCGAAATGTGGGAGAAATTTTACCTGGCTGCAATTTCCAGCCAGTGTTTGCCAAACGAATTTGAATAGTTGCTGAAAGTAGTAATTTGAGAAAGGCCGAAGAGTTTTGTGAATAAAAATTGTAATGAAAATTGATTTCGCGAGTCTTTATTTCCTAACTGTTCTATATTGAAATTTTGAAAATACAAAAAACCCTTAAATAATAGGCAAAATTACCCAGCAGCCGCTGCTCCTCTGACAAGCCGGTGTTTGTGGCGTGACTGGGAGGTCGGATACGTCGTTTTGGGGGACTCTTCTAGAAGCTCCGTGTCGCAATGGTTGCCTATTCCCCAGCAGTCGTCACTGGTACATAGAGCTTCCTGGATCAGCGTCGCCCGCGGCTTCTTCTTTGGACCTCGTAGTTACATGATGTTTGTTGTAGATCTTGTCGTTTGGTGTTTTGAGATTATTAATAATTTTGCAAAATTAGTCGCGTAGTCGAAAGATTATATCAAAAATTCATAAAGATTTAAAAATTTCATCCCCACTTGTATATGACAAATAATTTTTGTTTTCGTTTTTGAAATAGAACATGTAAAATATTGTTATGTATACATGTAGATTGAAACTTGTAGCTTATGAAGTTGGCGTGCCTGTATGACGTGTGTTATTTTATGATCCCATCATTCGTACATTCTTATATTCAGTGTTTTTATTATCCATTCACTTACCCATTCATTCATTGACTAGTGTTTCATTCCGTCATTCATTTATTCATCTCATTCTTTCTACTTTCTTTCCTTGGATATTATATTCATTTATTTTAACTTTTTTGTGCCTTCTTTGTGTCTGAGTCTTATTTTGTTTAACTTTGCCTTATTATTTTCTTTCTACTAATAGATATGCAAAATAGTATTACTAAAGTATAACCGATAGACTTAAAAAATGTTCATTTGGCTTAGCCTACATTTACTAAGCTAGGTGACCTACTTTTACTTTTTGTACGCACGGACCGGATGGAAATTTTGCAGGTACTCGTTGGAGTTTGTTTAATCCATGTGTCGTTTGGTAGTAAATTACTGCTTATATATCATTGATAAATAGTATCTTTTGCATTTTTTGTAATGACTGTGGTTCCTGTCCGACATTTTGACTACTGTTTTTTGGTTGCATATCTGAGTATGCATGATGACATATAATATTTCAAGTGGTTTTTCCCTCAATGCCTTCCACGATTAAATGAAAACAGCAACTGTAAGATAGACCTACTCTTATCTCCTTTGCCTACTTAAGGCCTTATAACCCCTAAACGTAAAAAAAGTGCTACGTGTTTGGACCACAATATTTCAAGTGGTTTTCCGGCGATCCCTTCTAAATTCCATATAGAACCTATGTGTATCTCATCAACAACTATAGAAGAGGCCCGAAGCATTTGCTTTGTCTGCGCCTTTGGAGCCTGGCGGTAAACCTGTTTCAGGTCTCAGGGACTTTCAAGACCCTAAAAGCCGCTTCAAAACGTCTTCTTCCATAATCTCCTGAATCGACAATATCGCATCCACGGTCTGTGGACTCCCATCTAAATTCTATGCAGACTTTCTGGAGGCGGTGCCAATACGATTTCCCCCTACCATAAATCCTTAACATATAAGTATCCGCGTCCACTGGTCTTTGGGACTTTCAGAACGACTCGCGACTTTCTGGAGGCGAAGCCAAACGATTTCCTTGTACCATAGATATCCTTAACAGATAAGTATCCGCGTCCACTGGTCTGTGGGACTTTTAGAAAGACCCGCAGACTTTCTGGAGGCGGTGCCAAACGAGCTTTTCCTCTCATAGACATCCTTGTTAGGTAAATATCCATTTCCACTGGTCTGTGGGGACTTTCAGGAAGATTCGTAGAGGCTGCGCCAAACGAGTTCTTTTTCTCATAGACATCCCTATTATTTGCACATGTTCAAGTCGGTCAGGTTGGCCATCATCTTGATTTTTCAAGAGAGGTCTGATTCATCAAGAAGGGCTAATAAAACTGACACTATACTACTGTTGGCGCAGAATTTATTTAATGTTTGCTTCTTTGAAAAAACACAACATCCCATTAAACCATTCCATTTTCATCAATTGATAAACTACATTTATTGACAGAACAAGTAACTTTTGGTTAAACAACAAGTAGTTTAAGACAAAACTAAAAAGGAATATGATTTTGCACAGACAGACATCAGCCCCTTCATGATAATGCACAGGCGGACATCAGCCCCTTCATGATTTTGCACAGGCGGACACCAGCCCTTCATGATAATGCACAGAATAGTTCATGATAACGCGGACATACTTTAATGATTATGCACAGGGACATCAGTTATATAATGCAAGTCGGACATTTTATATTAGCAGGAATTTATCCATTTATGATAATGCACAGGCGGACATAAGTTATGATGTGCACATGGACATAACCATTAGATATGCACACGGAAAGCGGCAATTTTCCGTCCGAACATAGTTCCTTAATTATGAAGATGGAATATTTAATAATATTTTTAAGAAGTTATTGCCTTTTGCTTGGATTTATCTATTTTGTCTATTTAAGTATGTGAAATATTGATGGGCATTTTCAAAATATACACACACAAAATGATTTCCAAATACGAACCAGCTGATGTCAAAGCCATGTCCACGTTTTTGCAAAACTTTGCCTAGTGGCCATTTTTTTGAAAATAATGTGTATAGTGCTGTAACCAGGGAAGATGAAAAATGAATACCTAGAGAGGGTAACTGCTGTTTTCCTGAATCAAGGTAAATTGTAAATCTGGAGCCAGTCTAACCAAGTGCACAAAGTGGCTCCTGGGAGAATGTTCATCTAAGCACAGTTTGTTGTAACTGCTGCCAAGAATCTAGTTAATGTTTGGGCGTACAAGGTTTAGAACTCCATTGGAACGGTGATTATATAGATATCTGCTGGCAAGCTATCAGAATTCCAACAGTCTACACTTGGTACATTCACAAAAATCTTTTTCTTTATATTGCTGATTTTCTCTCTCCCTCTAAAACGTTTTGCAATATATCCTTGATCCACTTTCTTACCAGTTCTGCTACTGTCACGTTTGTACCTTTTGTATAATCATACAGATATTGCGATCGACGAGGAAATATGTGACGAAATGAAACAGCCTTTCTGTGAATAATACGGAATTAAACAGACAACGAATAATGCAGTCAATGGTTACCTAAAACACTTCACAGTATGCTCTTTTTTTACGAAACCAAGCAGAAGTGCTATTTTAAATGTCGTGCGACGCCTGCCAAGGTCCAACCATCATGAAAATTGAGGTCAACAAGCAAATTCAGTGAATTTATAACTTCCGCCAAATGAAGCGAATAGCTGAAAAAGAACAACTTGAGAGTGTATTGGTTTGTCTGTTTCAGAAAAAAAGCATTCTTAAACTTTCACCGTCCCACTTTGACTACATCTCCCAGGTGATATTTTTCTTCTAGTTGTAGTCATAAAGAACTTAATTGTAAAGTTAAGTTAAAATCAGAACTACTAAAGAACTACACAAAGAATTCTTAAATTTCTATAAAGAATAATTAATATGTCAGAAAAGCACTATATATCCCCTTAGGGGACTCGTATCTGTATACATCCAGTTTCTAAATTTTCCGTTGTTAGAGAATACAAGGTTGATTATTTGTGACAAACAAAAACCGGAGGTGTAGGGGGTGGACACTAGAAAGAGTAATCATTAAATTATTTGAGCCTATTACAATTTAATTTTGATAACTGGTTTCAGAGAAATAGCAATAGTGTTTAAGTTTTATATTGAATCTAGAAGAAAATAGCAATTAAAGAGTAATAACTCTGGAGATACTAAGGCATTACGCTATTGTATACTTATTTTAGGTTTCATGAAATTCGGTCCATTGGTCATAGAGTAGACGGACAGACAGACAACGCCAAAACAATATCCCTCCGCCTTTGGCAGCTGATAAAAAGTTTGTAACACGGTTCAATCAAATGTTTCCTTTTTAATATTGTAGAAACTACATTTATTAACTAATTATCATGAAATAGCTCAGAATGTTTGTCTCAATGATTTCTAGGCCAAGTTCGAATCTTGATTAGAGTTCAAAAAGTAGGTCACATTGTCATATTATAGAAAAATCTCAAACCATCATAAAAATTGGTCAGAATGTTAACCTCAGTGATTTCTATGTTAAGTTCGAAACTGGGTTGCCATTGATCAAAAACTAGGTCACACGATCAGATCAAAGAAATCTTTGATGACACTCTCTATATGCCATATTCATCAACGGTTCGAGCCAGCAACCAGTTAAAGTATTTTTAAATATGGAACGCGTATCGTTTTGTTCTGCTTCACGACGCTGTATTTTGGAATCATTTGTCACGTTTCTGCACCAAAAGACATTATGTAATTGTTAAAACTCTATAAATAAAAACTAAGTCGTGAAAACGCCATTGTTTACTTCAAGTAAAATGTGACAATTACGACATCCGCAAAGCGTTTGATATTGTGATTACTTCCGGTTCATTAGGCGATTTAACTACTTTTTCGCGAAGACAGCAAGGCGTCTGCTCTTTTGTTCTTCGATGGACACTTATGGAAAACACTTCATGTCTACTCGGTTAGTAGAGTATACCACAAATTCCTAAAAAGGTTATTGTTTGACAGACCACAAGGAGGAAACACTTCCAGTTTTTGGCTTTTGCTATATGATACCATGTCGTTCAATGTAATTGAGAACTAAATCGCGCTTTGTTGTATAAGACTGAGTATGCAATATTGACTTTTGGTGACACTACTATAGACGAATATCCGCAGTCAGACACAGGCAACTTCATATAGATAGTCATGTAGAAAGCGCGCTGACTCTGATTCAATACCCTAAAATCAGTGAGAAATGTAGTGATTATTAATCAATGATCTTAACCGGGCCATTACACCATGGAGGAGTGATATGCGAGTAGAGCGCATCCAATTAAGTCACTGTTAGAATTTGCAAGATCATTAATGTACAGTGATATAGTACTAAAATTGTGAAATAATCCCCCAACACGAACGCCTTTCTGTGCTATAAATAGGAACCTTTGACAATCAGGGATGTGGCCGTTCGGCTTCATAACTAAGATGGTCTGTGTGTTACCAAGCAATTAAGAACCCCTGTCGCGGTGAACAGATTTACTAATGGAAATGGAAAAAACTGCATTGTATCAGGAATGGATACAAGATCCCTGATTGTATGTGGCATCTATATTTCTGTTGCTACAAACAGTGTGACGTTCTCAGCAACTATTAAAGTTGTGATTCAAATTCAAATTGTTCAAAGTCTTAATAATATTTTTTAGACAACTTAAAGTTTCATTTGGTATGATCCATTGAGCACGTTCAGGAGTATGTTTCATTCCGCGTCGGCCCATCGTAGAGCGCCAAAACGGGCTTTCCAAGCCCTATATAAACGGCGCTTAATTGCTAAATGCAATACATTCCATGCTGAAAATCAGTTGTTATGAAACCAGGGGGTGATGACAGTGTATTTAGATTATGATTTGTTTAAGATTTCGATGGAGGTTAATTCTTGTCCACCGCCACTTGTATCAGCTAATGACGTTTGCTTGATGTGTTATATACTCATCTGCATGCAATCTGAGGGTATACAATTGTCAAAGTGTATCAAACAATCAAGATAAATGATGACACTTTAATAAGTTTGATGTGACTTGTGTTTATGAAGGGCTTTACTCGAGTAGTATCGTCGTTACTAGCTGAACAGACTCATATAGGAGTGTCACATACTTGTGGCTATATTTTAAATTAGAATTTCATAAAGTCTTTCACATGACTCTCGTGCCGTTACTATCTATGCGCGAATACTTGATCACTATCAATGATTTTTTTTTGAAAACTCATGCATTGTAGACTGATTTTAGTGTTTGTTATACTGTAAGTGTAGTGGTTTTCTACAACAAATATCGCCGTGATTTCCATTGTATACAATATTATTTCAGGACAAAATGATGTACTGCAAGTTTGAATTATACGCTTCTGTAATAATGAATAGTGACACTAAGTTTGTACAATACATGTCTACAGTACACTGGCTTAAATCACGTTGAAAATGGCAATGTTTTTCTCAATGGCATACCGCACTGGTGTGTGGTTGTTTGTAGGAGAGTGGCTGCGCTTCCAAGATAAACATCAAACAATTGTGTTGCACATCTGTGATCTCATTTATCGTTAATAAAGAACTTCTGTATACCTTCGTCATTTCGCACCGTACTTATCATTGATCTAAGTATAACTCTATGTAGAACACACAAGTCGAGGAATTCAAAAACTCTTGTAAAGATTTTTGAAAAATAATTCAGCAACAGGGCGGTGGCACTGTGACATGGTTTTGAGCCTACCGCTCTTCGACCACGTGAAAGTTCATTCTACACGCTAAGGGCTGAGATCCTCAAAAACAATAATATTATGATGTTGCTGCTTATAATCCTTAGTTAATAGTCTTCTATGTTTTTTTATTTAATGAGCTTTTTTTCAATCGACCAGTACGAATAAAGTATCGCCATATGCTGAAATTTTGACACAAGCGAGTGACTGATTAAAAGTTTTCCATTTAGACGGTATAAACATGACCGTTCTTCGTTCCACGGAACGAAGAACTTACATGGACAAAAGCGCTGACCACACATGATCTAGGAATAAAAATTTAGCGGCCACGTGATATGATCTTATAAATAGAAATTACATCTTGGTTCCCCCGATATGAAGGAGATAGATAAGTTTGTACCGCGACGCACAATTCAAAAATTCACCTAACCATGTATGTACTCTGGGTCGTAATATGATATGGTTACAGCAGCTGTACTATATATAATGGGGGTGGTGTCATTCAGCTTTAAATTAATGGCATAAAGTATTGAATAACATGTATACATTTTGCTATTTCTATGTGAGACTAGGATGATTATGCAAAATAAAATGCATTTCAGCAGTCGGTGAAAGTTTGGGTAGTCGCACTGGTCGAAAACCTTATAATGTAAGTCTAGCATACTTATACCTAAATACTGACAACTTCTTTTAATAGTACACAACAAATAAAAATTAAGAAATAGCACGGGAAACATTGCCCTCTAAAGATCACTAAATATTAGCAACCTAATGTTCTTATCAGTCATTGATATTTAGTATCTGGATAGTAAAATATAAGTGAGGATGTATTAAGGATAGGACATTGCTCGTGATCATCTTCGTGAAGCAAAAGCAACACCTCCCTGCGCTGTTAGTCATACACCATTCGCCAAAATGTTTAAAGAGAAAACATTCAGCAGAAACATCTGTTTCTTTCGTCTGCTCTACGTCAATGTGATTAAATATCTTACTTCCGGTAACAGGTGAGATGTTCAGCGTGTAGTTAAGCAACTTGCCCGGATGTAATTATTTTCCAGGTGAGATTCCACGAGATTTTGGATCGGGTGCTGACAGATTGGAACTAAACATACGATTTGTGTGGCTACAGGAAGGGCTTATCAGACATTACATTGTACTGATTAAAGTTTTTCTCTTGTTTACTTATCGGCAGTAAACTACTCTTGCAGTCTGTATTTATATCGTTTCCTGGCAATATTTGAAAACTAAATTTCCGGTATTATGTGTTTATGAATTCATTTTAAAGAAACGATAATGTTATTTTGGCGGACACAATAACAGATATATCTGAGCAACACCCACTTCCTAGACTTGTTATGATTAAAAAGTAAGAACCCATAAAATACCGGTTGTCGATAATTTCATAAAACAAAGACAATTGCAATGTGAAGATCCAGGGGGGGGGGGGGTTGTTGATGTTTTTATTTTGTTAGAATAGGATTCCCGGAAAGAATGCATTGCGTAGTTCTAGAAAAGTATGGGGAACCGCAAGTACCGAACCATGAAACGTACAAGTGTTTGTGTTGACAAGCTCTTCTCAGTTATATACTGACTTGCGTTCCACTTTTAAAATTAAGTCCCCTTAATATAGTATAGTTTGAAACTTTTCAATCAGACAAACAAATTAGAAAGCTCTTGACTGAATTTATCCAAAGTTTATGTCCCTTTCTTGACTTAGACATTCTGATTAAAGTTTTACATGCAAACTACACTGCTGACATATCGCATAATCAAGTTGTGGGATTTGATTTAAAACTTCATTTATCAGACAATCAAGTTAGGTAACTGCCGACCGAATTTAATTCAGATTATGGCCATTGTTGGACTTTGACAAATTGGTTAAAGGTTTACATGCAGGGATCTATCACTTTGGAAATTTTGGTTAAAGTTTTGCATGCCTCACATCTCAGTTACATTATGATTGGATTTATCTGAAACTTCTGTGAAGCCTTCAGGGCCGTAAAACATTCACGTTACATAACTCTTGATTGAATTCAATTGAAATCATATATTTTTAACTTAGAAAATTTAGTTAAAGTTTTCAATGCATGTATACAGTATGCTCATATCTCAGTAATCACTTATTTGTATCATATGAAACTACAAGAAAATGTTGACGGGTACAAGAAATATTCATAGTGTTATATACCTTTAATTTGAACAATCATAATAAGCTTTTAGGATGGCATGATGTCCGGCGACTGTCGTTCACATTTGCCTCAAATGTTATTTCATCTGAAAAAAACTAAGGCAGTGTTGACGAAAATTTGCAGAAATATTCTTTGCATGATGCTGTCCAAAGTGGTTCAAAAATGACATAATCTGGTTACTATGGCAATGGAAAGGAAAAACTTTAAAAATCCGCTTCTCAGAGCTTAGATCTATGGCATGTAGCATGGTCTAGTGGCACTCTACCAAAAATGCTCAAATCATGACCCCGGGTCAAAATTAACTACACCCTGGGGCCGCTTGATTTTACATAGGTTTCTGTAGGGAAACTTTTTAAAATCTTCCGCTCTGAATCCACAAAGCGTAGATATTCGGTATGTAGCACTTCCTAGTGGACCTCTACTAAAATTGTTCAAATACGGCCCCCACCCCCCGCCCGAGAGTCACTTGTTTTACAGCGACTTCTATAGGAAAACTTTTTTCACAAAACCACAAGGCCTAGATCTTAGATATTTGGTGTGTAACTTTGTCTTGTGGGCTTCTTCTAAGTTCTTCAAAACCATGTCCCTTGGATCAAAACTGGCCTCACAGTATACCTTACAGTTTGGTTTCGGACATGATATTCCTATATAACTTCCTAAGTGCAATGGTACTCAGGTAAGCAATATAACGCCATCATGGGCCTCTTGTTTCATAGAAATATTTTAATCGTACTGTCAAAGTAGTTCGAAAGGTCAATCATGCTGTAATCTAACAACTCTTGCATACAAATTATTGTACTTGTATACATGTTATTGTACTTGTATTCATGTTATTATACTTGTATTCATGTTATTGTACTTGTATACATGTTATTGTACTTGCATACATGTTATTGTACTTGTATACATGTTATTGTACTTGTATACATGTTATTGTACTTGTATTCAGGTTATTGTACTTGTATTCATGCTATTGTACTTGTATACATGTAATTGTAATTGTATTCATGTTATTGTACTTGTATTCATGTTATTGAACTTGTATACATGCTATTGTACTTGTACACATGTTATTGTACTTGTATACGTGATATTGTACTTGTATACATGTTATTGTACTTGTATACATGTAATTGTACTTGTATACGTGCTATTGTACTTATATTCATGTTATTGTACTTGTATACATGCTATTTTACTTGTATACATGCTATTGTACTTGTATACATATTTTTGTACTTGTATACATGTTATTGTACTTGTATACATGCTATTGTACTTGTATTCGTGTTATTGTACTTGTATACATGCTATTGTACTTGTATACATGTTATTGTACTTGTATACATGTTATTGTACTTGCATTCATGCTCTTGTACTTGTATTCGTGTTATTGTACTTGCATACACGCTATTTTACTTGCATACATGCTATTGTACTTGCATACATGCTATTGTACTTGCATACATGCTATTGTACTTGCATACATGCTATGGTACTTGTATACATGCTATTGTACTTGTATATATGTTATTGTACATGCATACATGCTATTGTACTTGTATTCATGTTATTGTACTTTTTTAATCACCTTCTCTTCACTGAAGCTTAGCGCACCTACATATTTTGCAAGTCTACAGAATAACCTTTCTTGTACATTGAACATATTGGCATGATTTATACTTGAAACCTTATAGCAAAAAGTACTGTCCATCACGTGACTGTCACGTACACGTGCGTTTGCTGTAGATAAGTGTTACAAAGTCAAATACCTTATGCTGCACTGCTGATCACTTCTGTGAGCTTCATTCTAAATCTCATGTTGATCGTTCAACGTCTGCTGCAACCCGTACTTCGCATGTATATTTGATTTCCTCTTTATGTAGTACTACATGTGTAATACAATAATGTATAAGGATATGGTATAACATATTTCTCTGGGCTAAATCGGTTAAGTGTCTGGAATGCATTTTAGTTCAGGTAAAAGATCATAAAAATTCCTTGTAATTGGAATTCTGTATATGATGGAATTATTACAGCTGTAAAGAAATAATAAAATTCTTTACTTGAACCGAAGCCATTCATAATTCCAAGAGACATAACACAGCGGTGTTCTTCTGATAACATCTGTACCGAGGTTGAAAAAATGAACATGTTCAAGGCAAAACAGGCTAGGAAGTTCCGGTTACATGTTCTGATGGAATAAATCAATGTATACTAAGGACCGGATTTGAGCTTTTATTTTTCTGGTTGACTTAGTGTAACTGAAAAGTATTACATTATGTATTCAATAAAAAAGACATCTCTCTGATTTCATACAGATATCATCCAGAATATGGTAGATATCTTTTAAATTTAGAGATCTCTGTTAATTAGGAGATATCTTTTTTTAATAGACATATTTCCCATGTTCTGAAAGATATCTCCTAATACTACAGATATATGTCAGTCAAATATTGAGATATAGATATATCGTTTTACGAAGTATCGAGGTGGCGTAATAGCAAGGTCAGTAGGTGGTGAGTTAGTTTGTTCTCTACAACGAGGTCAGTAAGTGGTAATTTAGTGTGTTCTCTACAAACAGGTCAGTAGGTGGTATGTTAGTGTGTTCTCTACAAACAGGTCAGTAGGTGGTAAGAAAGTTTGTTCTCTACAAACAGGTCAGTAGGTGGTAAGAAAGTTTGTTCTCTACAACCAGGTCAGTAGGTGGTATGTTAGTGTGTTCTCTACAAACAGGTCAGTAGGTGGTAAGAAAGTTTGTTCTCTACAAACAGGTCAGTAGGTGGTATGTTAGTGTGTTCTCTACAAACAGGTCAGTAGGTGGTAAGAAAGTTTGTTCTCTACAAACAGGTCAGTAGGTGGTAAGAAAGTTTGTTCTCTACAAACAGGTCAGTAGGTGGTATGTTAGTGTGTTCTCTTCAACCAGGTCAGTAGGTGGCGTGTTAGTTTGCTCTTTAGAGCCAGGTTAGAAGGTGGCGAGTTATTTTGTTTGATCTCTACAGCCAGGTCAGTAAGTGGTGAGTTAATTGTTCTCTAGAGCAAGGTCAGTAGGTGGTCTGTTAGTTTGTTCTCTACAGCCAGGTCAGTAGGTGGTGTGTTAGTTTGTTCTTTACAGCCAGGTCAGTTGGTAATGAGTTAGTTTGTTCTTTACAGCCAAGTCAGTAGGTGGTGTGTTGTTTGTTCTCTAGCCAGGTCAGTAGGTGGTGTGTTAGTTTGTTCTTTACGCCAGGTCAGTTGGTAATGAGTTAGTTTGTTCTTTAGCCAAGTCAGTAGGTGGTGTGTTAGTTTGTTCTCTACAGCCAGGTCAGTTGGTAATGAGTTAGTTTGTTCTTTACAGCCAAGTCAGTAGGTGGTGTGTTAGTTTGTTCTTTACAGCCAGGTCAGTTGGTAATGAGTTAGTTTGTTCTTTACAGCCAAGTCAGTAGGTGGTGTGTTAGTTTGTTCTTTACAGCCAGGTCAGTAGGTGGTGTGTTAGTTTGTTCTTTACAGCCAGGTCAGTTGGTAATGAGTTAGTTTGTTCTTTACAGCCAAGTCAGTAGGTGGTGTGTTGTTTGTTCTTTACAGCCAGGTCAGTTGGTAATGAGTTAGTTTTTTTCGTTTTTTCAAGTCAGTAGGTGGTGTGTTAGTTTGTTCTTTAGCCAGGTCAGTTGGTAATGAGTTAGTTTGTTCTTTACAGCCAAGTCAGTAGGTGGTGTGTTAGTTTGTTCTCTACAGCCAGGTCAGTAGGTGGTGTGTTAGTTTGTTCTTTACAGCCAGGTCAGTTGGTAATGAGTTAGTTTGTTCTTTACAGCCAAGTCAGTAGGTGGTGTGTTAGTTTGTTCTCTACAGCCAGGTCAGTTGGTAATGAGTTAGTTTGTTCTTTACAGCCAAGTCAGTAGGTGGTGTGTTAGTTTGTTCTTTACAGCCAGGTCAGTTGGTAATGAGTTAGTTTGTTCTTTACAGCCAAGTCAGTAGGTGGTGTGTGTTTGTTCTTTAGCCAGGTCAGTTGGTAATGAGTTAGTTTGTTCTTTACAGCCAAGTCAGTAGGTGGTGTGTTAGTTTGTTCTCTACAGCCAGGTAGTTGGTAATGAGTTATTTGTTCTTTACGCCAAGTCAGTAGGTGGTGTGTTAGTTTGTTCTTTACAGCCAGGTCAGTTGGTAATGAGTTAGTTTGTTCTTTACAGTCAAGTCAGTAGGTGATGAGTTAGTTTGTTCTTTACAGCCAAGTCAGTAGGTGGTCTGTTAGTTTGTTCTCTACAGCCAGGTCAGAAGGTGATAAGTTAGTTTGTTCTTTACAGCCAAGTCAGTAGGTGGTGTGTTAGTTTGTTCTTTACAGCCAGGTCAGTAGGTGGTGTGTTAGTTTGTTCTTTACAGCCAAGTCAGTAGGTGGTGTGTTAGTTTGTTCTCTACAGCCAGGTCAGTAGGTGATGAGTTAGTTTGTTCTTTACAGCCAAGTCAGTAGGTGGTGTGTTAGTTTGTTCTCTACAGCCATGTCAGTTAAAACTGAATAAGTTTGTGCTCCCTTTACACAGATTAGTAAACGCTACCTGTAGTCAGCATAGTTGGTTGTCCATTTAGCCATGTAAGGTTGTGCTTCCTGTAGCCAGGTCAGTTGGTTCCTGTTGATACCAGTGATCAGATAGTGCTCTCAACAGGCTGCTGAAGTTTCGCTCTATCTAGCCAGATGAGTCCTTCTTTACTAGAGCCAGTGTCAGAAGCTGTTCCCTATAGCCAGGTTAGTCGTTGTCAGATATTCACTGCCAGTACGTGCTCCTCATAGCCAGCTCAATTTCTGGTGTATAGAGCGACGGTCTATAAACGCTCCCTTTAGTCAGGTCAGTCTATATTGCAAAGAGCCACGGTCGATAGGTGTTCTCTGTAACCAGGTCAGTCTGTGATCCATCGAGCCATGTTCAGAAGGTGCTCACTTTGGTCAGGTCAGTTTGTGTTCCATAGAACCGGATCAGTTAGTTCTGCGTCTATAACCATGTCAGTTGTGTTCCATAGACTCCACGATCAATATATGCCTCCTCTAGCTATGTCGTCTGTGTTCCATAGGTCACGGTCGAGGTGCTCCATTGCCAGCTCAGTCTGTGTCCATATCCGGCGGGAGCCAGCTCAGTCTGTGTTCCATAGCGTCTGGGTAATAGGCGCTCCATTTAAGCCAGCTCAGTCTGTGTTCCATAGCGTCTGGGTAATAGGTGCTCCATAAAGCCAGCTCAGTCTGTGTCCCATATCGTCTGGATAATAGGTGCTACATTTAGCAAGCTCAGTCTGTGTTCCATAGCGTCTGGGTAATAGGTGCTCTAATTAGCCAGCTCAGTCTGTGTTCCATAGCGTCTGGGTAATAGGTGCTCCAATTAGCCAGCTCAGTCTGTGTTCCATAGAGTCACGGTCAAAAGGTGCTCCCTCTATCCAGGTCAGTCTGTTCTCCATTGAGTCACGGTCAATAAGTGATCTCTCTGTTAGGAATGGTGCTTCTTTTAAGGAATCTCCTCTGAATATCATTATTTATTTGTTTTTTAATCAGGGTGTAGTACCGGATGATTGGAAATGTGCCAGAGATGAATGTTTATGTAAGAAAAATGAAAAAAAAAACTGTAAGTAAAATGAAAAAAAAAGTGGGCAACTATTGTCCTGTATCTGTTCTTAGTATTATTTCCCAAAAAAATGAACGTGTGGTGTATGACCAGAATGAAAATCATTTGTCTGAGAAAAAACAGTTATATCAATTTTAGTCAGGATTTAGAAGTGGCTTCTCCGCTGATTTCTGCTTTATACATTGATCTGACTATATCAGATTTGAAATGGACAATGTTAACATGATCGGTATGATTTTACTTGATCTTTAAAAAGCCTTTGATACTGCAAACCAAACTATTTTACTTACGAAGCTTCAGGCCATTGGACTTAGTACTGATGTTGTAAATTGTTTCAGTTCTTACCTGTCCAAAAGGCTGCAAACAGTTAACATTTCAGGTAATTATTCTACTCCTTGTGAAATAACTCGTGGCG
The DNA here is from genome assembly GCA_022818135.1 of Saxidomus purpurata. Classification (NCBI taxonomy): domain Eukaryota; kingdom Metazoa; phylum Mollusca; class Bivalvia; order Venerida; family Veneridae; genus Saxidomus; species Saxidomus purpurata. The sequence goes on from JAFMSR010001800.1 coordinate 22,287, forward strand.
TGCCACAAGGTTCCATACTTGGCCCGCTTTTGTTTTTAATATACAATGTATGTCAATAATATGTCAGACATTGTCAATAATTGCTTTATGTAGATGGTTCTGCCAAAAACATCTGGCAAAAACATGGAAAAGATCATCACTTCTCTTAGTCAAGACCTTGAACTTGTAAGCCATTGGTTAATTGACAATAAACTGCCTCTCCATTTAGGAAAAACTGAATCCATCCTGTTTGGCTCAAAATATAAGCTTAAATTTGGGTCACGTCTAAACATATCTTGCAATGGTACAAAATGTCAATTCTACTAAATCTGTTAAATACCAAGGTGCAACACTCGATCAACATTTATTCTGTGAATCCATGGTCAGTGAAATCAATCAGAAAGTAAATACCAAGCTGAATTTTTTACACAGAGTGAAGTCGTTTTTAACGATGTATGCCAGAAAACTTCTGGTTACCTCCCTTATACAATGTCACCTTGATTATGCTTGCTGTTTTATGGTATCATAGTATTCATAACAAAATTAAACACAAACTACAGGTCATAAAAAATAAATGCATTCGATCGACTTTAAACTTGGATTTTAAGACTCATATTGATTTGAAACATTTCCCAACTTTAAATTGGTTACCAGTTCAAAGAAAGAGTAGAACTTACTACATTTTGTCACATGTACAAAATTAAAATTAAGCATGGCTTATTAGCTCCATATGATACTTGAGTGAGCATATATCTACTCCAGACTCCATCCATTCTTACAAGACCAGATTAAAGTGACAATGGTTGTTTTGTTTTACCTAAGGTCAAAATCTTTGGGTTCTCTGATATAGGATGTAGCCTCTGGAACAAACTACCACCATGTGTTAGGAACCATATCGTGCTTGCAGATTGCTGTTAGACAACACAAGTAGTTGTAAGTTGACTTTTGGATATCTAGTAAGTTATTTAGTCAGATTTGCTGAGATTGTTTTATTTATTTATTACCTATCTCCACTGTGATCTCTTTGTTTTAGTGTCACATAAATTTTATTCTCATTAATGTGTTCTAACATCATGCCTCTCTATGTCTAGTCACTTTGTTTATTGAGGATCACAATGGAAATAAGGGAAACTTTGTATCTTTTTTTGTGTTATACTCGGTGTATAATGCGTTTAGTATGGTTCATTATATATCATCTTCTCATTGATCATTGTTGTCATTATCATCATCGTTATTTTTATTATTTTTTTCGTTTCTCTTTTATAATAAAGTACGTTTGACTGTGACATATGAAATGTTTTACAACAGTGATAATGTACATTTTATACTGAAATAAATATATCTATCTATCTGTAGCCAGATCAGCCTGTGTTCCATTGAGTCACGGTCAGTAAGTGCTCCATCTAGCCAATACAGTATGTGTTCCATAGAGTCACGGTCACTAAGTGCTCCCTTTTTGACAGTTTCCCCAAAAGATGATTGTGTAAACCAGGCCAAACGCGTTTCATATTTGTCTATGGCTAAATATGAGTGTAGCCTTTCTCTGGCGCGTGTTCTGGAAATTTTATTCTACATCGGCGTTCAAATTCTTTTGATCAAACTATCTTTAATACAACACTTCTGCAAAACATATGATGGTACTGAATTAAATAATGTGACCCGCTTTTTTCAACATTGCAGGTAATACATATATAATATATAAAAAAGACATAACGAAAATGATTATGTCTCTAAAAAAAAAAAAAGAACTTTCATTACCTCGCCAAAAACTATTATAATGTGCGTAGAACTGAAAAAATCTCTTCAGTAATGTTGGATTGCATAGTATGTTGGTAATAAAACCAAGCCTCCTGGATATCTCAAGACTGAACTTAAAACTTGGCAACAGTTCTAAGCGCTATGGGGGTCTAAGGAAATGCTTCCTTTACATTAAAGAATACACAGAGCTTCTTTATACCGCCGCTAATGAGAAATCTTGTTTTTCATCTTACGATACAACCACCTTGATAATGATGTAAGAAACTGTAACTGTTTGCTTCACATACATACATACATACACACACGCACATACGCGCACACACACACACATACAATACATACTGAACGTTGATATAGACATCATACTAAAATCAAAGCATTGAAAGTACTGGTGGGACGGTTGTGCTGGCATGTGTTTATCAAGCTTTAGGCAAGCAATACCTAAATGTTCAACTCCAATTGATAAACCGAAATGTTCACTCCAGACGTGAAAATGTTCACTCAGCCTAGACGTGAATATATTCACTCAATTATTCTGTAAAATTCTGATCAGTTATTAAGTAAGATTTGAAATGCTCAATTCAAAGAGACTTAACTGCTCAAATCCAAGACGTTAAAATGTGAACACAAATCGGGGGTCAATGTCAAGGAAATCATAACTGATTTACAATTCTCGCAAACTTGTGTTTCAGATTGCAAATTTGTAAATGAACTTGCAATAATACAGCGCTCAAAATGTAGTAAAGAGCTATAGTTTATTTTGAAGAAACAAGTGTCAGTCGTAATTTTAACACTTTAGTTAAATCTGTTTTTGCCTTTAAACGGTCTCAATGCACTACAATTACTCGTTCCAAACATCCGGATTCGTTTCAATCCAGCAATAATCGGTATTGTTCGGAAAAAACCACCACACATAATGGACACAGTGACTACCACATATATTTAAGTTTGCACATCATAATGTAAAAAGACCACGTATAACGTTTCATCCACTACTGACTGA